>JADRCD010158869.1:0-39095 GCA_019843815.1 Montemys delectorum
CACACACACACACACACACACACACACGTGTGAGGGTGTGATCATGGAGCCCGCCCTTTCGTATGTTAACTAAAACACATTAGTTTTAATGAAGTGCTGGTTTGATTTGCAAGGTTTTCCCTCTCCTCTCCCACTCAGTACTTTGACCTCCAGTTTCCTCCATCTCACTGATCTAGTCAGCTGGTCGCCCTCCCCAGCTGCTCCTCCTCACCTAGGAAAGAAAGCCCCAGCGAGGCTCTTCTGAGAACTCACAAGGCCTGGACAGTCTTGTTCCCACAGGACCTCATAGAATATCTCTTCCCTCAGCTGGGAAAAGCTAAATTCTTCCAGCCCCATCCCCTCCTCCTCTCGGATCTACTATGATTTCCGGTTGGCTTTGGGGGGAATTGTCCTATTGGATGCCTCTGTGTTTCCTCTTCCCTCGAGAATGCGTGTAGTCTGTCCTACACGTTTCTGTGTTGGGATTCATATCTATATGTTTACCTGTAGATCGATTATAAACACTGCAGGTTAGCTTTGGTTTTCTGACATGAACATTCTGCGTGACTTTTATGTAAGGATTTTGAAATTCTGCCACCTTTTTCCAGAATTCTGGAAATCTTTTTTCCTATCTTTATCTGTTTTGCTTGAATGCAGATGAAATGGTTTTAAGAGCTCCTGTCATCACTGCCTATTTTTTTCTTAATATCCAATCACTCTCTTGTCTTCCCCTCACCTCTCTGTCCTTCTCCTGTTTCATTTAGAATAATATATCTATCTATAATTATCAAAAATATACATGGAAGTACAAGAGGAGGGAGACTAGGAGAAGAGAGAGGGCCAAAGAGAACACCAGGGAGGGAATATGGCAAAATATCCATATGTGTGTGTGAGTGTATGTGTGTGTATATATACATAGAATATATACATATATACATACATATATTCATATATATGAAAATGTCAATGAAATCCATGCTTTTATACACATACTGAGAGAATAGCACCCTAGCTTTCCTACACCTAACATACTTTTCAGTTATCCCCCATCTGTTCTTTAAATCCATCAGATCACTTTCCTTTTTAATTATTATATGTTTTATGTACTTTTCAGATTTACCTGGTTGCTTGTGTGCACATGTACATAGGCAAGAGAGGGTACGCAGGTGGCATGGGACACCTGCAGAGGTCAAGAGACAACCTGGAGTGTCAGTACTTCAGGTCTATCATGGTTGAGTAGGGATCTCTTTGTTGCTGTGTGCTATGCACACCAGGGTAGTTGGCCCCAGAGCTGAAGGGATTCTCCTGTCTCCAGCACCATGTCGGAATACAAACACTGGGATTATAGACACTTGCTCTGAAAGTCTGACTTTTAGAGTCAGGTCTTCAGGCTTTCATGGCCATCTCCTCAACCCCCTTCCTTTTTAAAATCGTTTTTTTAAAAATCTGATTGTATTTGATGACTCTGTTAGTTACACAAAGTCCTTGAAAACTTACATGTTAATTGGTCCTAACAGGATCCAAAGGGCAGCAGATTGGGCCTGCCAAAGACTGTATATCAAAAGTTGAGGTAAACCACGCATGGTGGTATTTATCTTTAATGCACGCACTCAGTAGGCAGAAGCAGATGGATTTCTGTGAGTTTGAAACAACCTTTCGTCTCCAATTGTGAGTCCCAGGCCATCTGGGCTATGCAGTCTGGATGGAGCTGGAGAAAAACCTAAGGCTTACAATTTTACAGGTTAGAAGTGTGAGGGCTTGGACCTGGGCAGGAAGGCAATTTCATACATCAGCTCATGAATTTTGGTCATTTCTGCCCTGCATCATCCTCTGACATCATTCTGCTCAAACCCTCCTTTTTCTTAACAAGTCCCCCTCCAACTTCGATGTCTCCAACTTCAGTGTCTCGTGTGTGTGTGTGTGTGTGTGTGTGTGTGTGTGCCCATTGAGTTTAATTTGTGTTGTTTGCTTGAGCATGGGAGAAGGGTTATTTACTGGAGCCTGGCTGCACTACTGAATGAAGTGCCATCCCCACCCCACCCTCCCACCCTCCCACTCTCCCAACCCACCACCACCACCACCACCACCACCACCACCACCACCACCACCACCACCACCCCGCCTCCAGCAGACATTAACTAATAGTCTCTTAGGAAGGATGAAGTCTTGTGAAGCCCTCTGCCATGCCGCGCAGGATGAAATGCTGCTAGGCCCAGACTTGTTCAGCTCTCACGCGGGTAATCAGAACTATGGTGAAGGTGTATACAACAGCCTTATTAGAGACAGAAAGCGCCGGTTCACACTCTTCTCCCTATTGGCTGGCTTACTCGGACCACCCACCCATTCTTCCGGGATGCTCCCACAGCCTTGGAGGGGATGGTATGGCGATCCCATATGATGCTGGGTACTCAGTCACTTGTTATTAGCACTTTACCAGTTGTGTGTGGATCGCTGCATTACCTGTCACGCACAGCATAAAGGAGCCTCGCTGACGAAAGCTGAGAGCAACATTCATCTGCGAGATAGAAGTATTTAGAAGGCAGTTTGGCAACCTGGCCATTTAGCAAAACAATAGTATGTTCCGCCCCAGGGCCTGGGACCTCCCCAGCCACAGGCTCTTGACCGGTTTACAGAACCAGGCAAGAGGGTTCACAGGATCAGGAATGAATTCAGGCCATGTCTTTTTTGATAGTCACTTGTTTGTTGGGAACCCTTCCAGTTCCTTTGCTTCCTGGGCATTAAAGCCACGTGTGTGTGTGTGTGTGTGTGTGTGTGTGTGTGTGTGTACTTCCTTGTAATTTCAGTTGTTGATCTTTATGTTCCACAGACTATAGTTAACGTTGACTCCTGGTCATGTGACCATCTTTCTTCATTTGTTTAGTTTGCTTGAAACATAACTTTGGGACCTGCGCTGAAATAGCTTCTCTTGGGTATTACAGAATATCACTAACTTTGTTTTGCCTGTGTGCATACCTACACAAGTAAACAGGTGTTTTTGTGTGTGTATATGTGTTCTTTAGGAACACTCTCCTATTTTTATTTCAAGTCAGCATTACTCTGTGTAGCACTGGCTGTCATAGAACTCACTCTATAGACCAGGCTGGCCTCAAACCTAAAGATCCACCTGTCTCTGCCTCTGCCCTCTGCCCTCTGCCCTCTGCCCTCTCTGCCCTCTGCCCTCTGCCTCTGCCCCTCAAGTGCTAGGATTAAAGGTGTAAGCCACCACCAGCCCACTATCCACATTATTTTTGATGAATAGTCTCTCTTTGGTCTAGGACTCACCTGAGACTAAGCTGTCTGACCAGCAAGCACGAAGGATCCACCTGTCTCTGCCTCCCCATCCCTGAGATTACAAGCACATGCTGCCACACCTGGCTTCTTCCGGGCGGTGGGGCTAAACTCGGGCATATCAGTGCTTTACCAACTGATCTAGCTCCCCAGGGTTACTACCTTAAATTCTAAGTTAATTCATCGGATTGGGTTTTTTCCAGACCATAGGAGTATTAACCTGTTTTCCTGAATACGCTCATCTTTCCTATAGCTTCCTTAGCATCAAAATCATTTCATCAGACAAGGTGTGGTGGGACACACCTTTTATCCCAACGTTCAGGAAGCAGAGGCAGGTGGGTCTCCATGAGTCTGAGCCTGATCTACATCAAAGTTCCAGGCCAGCCAGGCTGCACAGAGAGAACCAGACTCAAAAAAAAAAAAAAAAAAGAAAGAAAGAAAGAAAAAGAAAATGAAATCCATCCCAACCAAAGCTTTCACTTTCAAAGTACCCCCTCATCATTATTAAATCAAGGTTATACTTTATATATGTATGTGTGTATGTATTATGTACATATGTATGTATGTACATATGTATGTATTTGTTTATTTATTGAGACAGGTTGGCCTCAACTTGAACCTATGATTCTCCTGCCTCAGCTGTCTAAGTGGAACACAACACCACAGTCAGATTATATTCTGTTTTTTTTTGTTTTTTACATCCCACTCACTCTCCTCCTCCCAGTCACCCCCTCCCACAAGCCTTCCCTCATTCCCCCTCCTCTTCTCCTCTGAGCAAGTGGAGACCCCCTGAGTATCCCTCCACCCTGGCACATCAAGTCTCTGCGGGGCTAGGTGCATCCTCTCCCACTGAGGCCAGACAAGGCAACCCAGCTAGAACACATCCCATGGACAGGCAACAGTTTTGGGGATCAGCTCACCTTCTTAAAGGGCTTTTTTTTTTTTTTGTCAGCCCACTACTAAAGTTTGATTTTGGAAATTTAGTGAAGTTGATCATCTCTGTTTGTTTGCTGTTATTGCTTCCGAATCCCAAGTAGCCAAGGATGACCTTGAATTTCCAGTCACCTAGCCTCCACCTTCTAAGTGCTGTGACTCCAGGCTCCTGTAGTAGCAAGGCACAGCAGAGCATGCCTGTCACCCCAGCATGGCACTGCATGCCTGTCCCCCGGAACAGAAGTGCATGCTTGTCATCTCAACACTGAGTGGGTGGAGACAAGTAGGTTGTTGACGCTTGCTGGCAGCTAGGGACCCAAAACAGTTGTCCCCAGTTTCAGTAAAAGACTCTAGCTCAAAAACTAAGCTGGATGAGCAATGGAAGAATGACACCCCTCCCTGAAACTCCTGAGACACATTTTTATAAATTCAACGCTTTTTTTGTGTGTTTGCTGTTCTGTTTTGATATACTTTAGCCATCTTTTGAGTGTGCAATGTTTTGTTACTTCTAAAGTTAATAATTAGAAGTAGTTTGTTTTGAAATTGTTCTTTGGCTTCCTTTTTTAATGGCTTTATCTCATTTTGAATTATGCATGTGTGTGTTTGTGCTTGTGATTATAAGTGACTGTGGAGGCCAGAAGAGAACGTTAGACCCTCTGCAGCTGGAGTTACAGGTTGTTGTGAGCTCTTAGTGTGGGTGCTGGGAATTGAACTCTGGTCCTCCAGAAGAGTAGCAGGTGCTCTTAACTGCTGAAGCACCTCTCCAGCCCCTGAATATTGTTTCTTGATTCAAATTTTATGGCTTTCTTTTCTGCAAACTTACCTACTAGGTTATAAAATTTTATGTTCTTAGCTTATTTGTTTTGAATCTTCTCAACTGAAAGCGATGTCCGTTGTCCCTGGAAAATGCAAGATCTTACATTTTACATTTTTTAAAACAAAACAGAAGCCAACACAAAGAACATGAACAAAGGCAAAAGATGATAAGCCAGCAAGGTGATGGCTCTATCAGGGGAAAAAAGTCTTACAGGGCAAGCAGAGCCCTGAAAGCATCTAGTCCAATGGGCAAGGCATGAAGAGAAGAGAAAGGGGCGCAACCAGAGATGTGGGGGGATTCTCAGAGAACAGCTGTCTGAAACTCAGGCCGAGGTCACCAGTAGCTAGTGGAACCAAGGGGAGGAAGAATAATAAGCACAAGAAATAGTGGCTGAGCAGGCACTAGAGCCCACACCTACAATCCAGGCACTCCAGAACCAGAGGCAGAAGGACCACAAATTTGAGGCCAGCCTGGGCAACATAGTGAGATCCTGTCAAATGGAAGAAGGGAAGAGAAGAAGAGGGAAGGAGAGGGGAGGGAGAAGAGAAGGAGAGAGAGGAGAGGGGAAGGAAGGGCTAGACTGGAAGTACAGTAAACCCAAAATCTCTAAGATAATAGAACCAAAGTTTAGGAAGAAGTAAGAGGTAAAGAGTAGCGGAGGCAGGTACAGAAGTAGTCTAAGAAAAAGAAGATATATGGAAATACAAGAAACCTACTTGTCCCCTAAAGGGGACAAGAGGCCGTAACCTAGATCCTTCATTTATTGCTAAAGAAACTGAATGCCACAAAGGCTAACCAATTCACCTGTATGGCCTGCCTAGCCACACAGCTCAGGCAAAAGCCTGTGCAGAAAAAATAGGAATTCAAGGATAAAGGTCAAAGGAAAACTTCCTGCTTCCAAAAAAGAACCTGGTTTTGTTTGTTTGTTTGATTGATTGATTGATTGATTGACTAGTGTTTGTTTTTTGTTTTTTTTTTTTTTTCATTTAAAGCTCTGCTTCTTTCCTCTGGAATCTAGGGCTCATGGTCTTGAAATTATTTTCAACATGTCTGACATAAAACAATGCTGGTGATGTTTTGCTTGCCAGAGAAATACAGATGTTGCTGGTCAGAGGAGAAAGAACTGTATCCATCACACATCTTTTTAATTCTTTAAGGAATTTTATATTGCTGAGGCCTAGAAGTCAGGAAGGGTTGCTCACACTAAATTGAAAGGCATCCCCATAATAACCTTGATAATACTCCACCCTGCTGCCTCCCAGAGATAACAAACATCAAGATAACTATCCACCTACGGAAGTGGACGCAGCAGAGTGAAGACATTCATTAGGGGAAAATGTCACCCACTTACGGATAATTCTCAATGAGCTGGCAAACACCATTTTGCTAGGCAAGACAGAGTTCATCTAGAAACACCCTAACGACGCATATATAAAGCAGTCTTCCCCCAGTAGGACATTCACCATCGGGGCAGCACTGCAGAGTGATCACCATGTCCGTTCGATTTTCTTCTGCATCCAGACGGCTGGGCTCTGTGAGGCTCTCCAGCGGGGGAGCAGCCTTGGGGGCTGGAAATGCATGCGGAGTGCCCGGCATCGGAAGCGGCTTCTCCTGCGCCTTTGGGGGCAGTTCACTGGCAGGGGGGCTCGGTATGGGCAGTGCTTCTTGCGGGGCCTTCACTGCGAATGAGCATGGCCTCCTGTCAGGCAATGAGAAGGTGACCATGCAGAACCTCAACGACCGCCTGGCCTCCTACCTGGAGAACGTTCAAGCACTGGAGGAGGCCAATGCTGACCTGGAGCAGAAGATCAAGGACTGGTATGAAAAATTTGGACCTGGGTCATGCCGCGGTCTCGATCATGACTACAGTAGATACTTCCCCATCATTGATGACCTCAGGACCCAGGTAAGAAGTCCAATGACTGATATGGAGCATATAGACACAGAAACATAGTCACAGCAGGACACGGAGCTCAGCTTCAAGGACTTCATTTATCAATATTCAAAATCATTTCTGGGCTGGAGAGGTGGCCCAACAGTTACGAACACCAGTTGAGTGTTTAATTCCCACCATCTACATGATGGCTCACAAGCATCTGTAAGTACAGTTCCATGATATCCAAAGCCTTCTCCCAGCCTCTGGGGGCCACCAGGCACACACATAGTGCACAAACATAGTGCACACACATAGTGCACAAACACACATGCAGGAAAGACACCGATACACATGCAAAAGTGAAATTTTAAAACAATAATAATGATAATTCATATTACAATTATAGTCTCTGAGCATGACCCACCCATCACTGGGAATCGGGCAAGCCTGTATGTTTTTAGTAACACAAAAATATCAAGAACTGCCCAACGTCTCCAACTCAATATTTATAAACTTAAAAGGGATTTTTTTTAATGATAAAGTAGGAATTAAAAATATAAACTAAGACTGACTAGATTTCCAGAACACTCATCATCAGCCCCAGGTGGAAGAAGTAGTAACATGATCTCATGTGTAAGTTAATTGCAGGGAAATTTGAATATTTTTACTATGTCCTCACTCTTACCTACCTGTCCACTCATCAGATAATCTCTGCAACTGCACACAACGCCAACATCGTCCTGCAAAATGACAACGCGAGGCTGACGGCGGATGACTTCAGAATGAAGTGAGTTGAACCAAATTAAAACAGACCAAAAGCTACCCTGGCACTTCCCTTTTTTCCTTGGGCCATTGGGGGGGGGTTCTTCTCTGCTCTGCTTTTGTGTCCGTTTGTCCATTTTAGACCAAATCCATATTGAGGAGATCAATAGCGTAACCTAATTTACTTAGAAAACTCAGAGCTTATGTCAAGGTCATAGGGAAGAGAATTTTGAATATTCCCATTATCTTGCCTCATAGAAGTGTGGGTAGTCTTGCGGAAGCCTGGTACATTAGGTACATTAGGTACATTAGGTCGAGTTTTAGGGTGACCTGAAAAGTGGGGTGACTCAAATCTGGTAAGAGGGAATGAACCTTTCAAACAACATCTCTAAGGTATGAGAATGAACTGGCGCTCCACCAGAGCGTCGATGCAGACATCAATGGCTTGCGGAGGGTCCTGGATGAGCTGACCCTGTGCAGAACTGACCTTGAGGTCCAGCTGGAAACACTCAGTGAAGAGCTGGCGTACCTCAAGAAGAACCACGAGGAGGTAGGCACCCAACCTCCCCCCCCCCTCCGTCTTCACAGCCTTGTCTCCTTCCAGGAATCAAAATCTAATTACATTTTGATAAATAGTATATCTTAACATCAAGACAGTCTTTAATTTCTCCTTACCCCTTTGAAATATTTTTATTATTCCCTCTCAAATGAAACAAACAAGCCCAGGGTAGTAGCTCACAGCTACAATCCCAGATCTCAGGGGGCAAGAATCAGAGTTCCAGGGGCAGCCTGGGCTCCAGAATAAGACTATCTCAAAACAGAAAAAAGAAACAGATCTCGCAAAAAGCTTTGAGCCTTGTAGATCCTGTCCACTTGGCTTCCTTATGAACAGTCAGAACCTAACGTCCTTGAACAAATCTATTTCAGGAAATGCAGGCTCTGCAGTGCGCAGCCGGAGGCAACGTGAACGTGGAGATGAACGCGGCCCCAGGCGTGGACCTCACTGTCCTGCTGAACAACATGAGAGCCGAGTACGAGGCCCTGGCTGAGCAGAACCGCAGGGACGCTGAGGCCTGGTTTCAAGAGAAGGTAAAGCCAGGCTCGCTAGCACACGCCCTGCACCAGGTGTGGATACCGCTGCGCAGACCCTGACACCAGCCCCTGACTTTGCAGAGCGCCTCCCTGCAGCAGCAGATTTCAGACGATGCTGGAGCCACCACCTCAGCTAGGAACGAACTTACTGAGATGAAACGGACTCTCCAAACCCTGGAGATAGAGCTACAGTCCCTCTTAGCCATGGTAAGTAGGAGCCGGTTGGTCGAGGCAGATTTGCTTTGGAAGTTGAGAAAAACTCGAAAGAATTTCGTCCTCATCGAGTCATTTACTTGGGATTTTATCCACTGATCACTCTATTGACATCTGCTTGAAAATTACGCCTACATGTTAGCAAGCCCTGGAAACCAGCAACTACAATTATTTTTCAAGTGCTCAAGAAGAAAGCCAATTTGGCCTTGAGCCTTCTCTCTCTCCCAAGTCAAAAGATCAACACATCCATCTCTGCACAGCACAAATATCTTCCCTGGATTCCCCGCCCCGTCTTCCCGTCAGTCAGTTAATTAAGAGCACTTAAGTTCTTTTTAAGTGGCGTAAATAAGGAGCAAAGTAGAGGTGTGAAGGTTGAGTCTTAAAGCAAAACCTGCCTAATAACAATAATAACACCTTTTTCATTAAGGGTTTGCCCAGCCAGTGCCCCCACAGGTTAGTCCACAATCCCCACTGGGGCACAGAGAGACAGACTTCACTGCTCACATCATTATCTCCAAAAGAAGGATCAGGTTCAAAGAGGCAAGGCAATTCCAAGAGTCGCCATGGGGTGACAAAGAATGGGACTTCCTATCCAACCATCCAAATCTAAGCCTCTGCCTTTCCGCCGGGACTAGGAAACCTCCAGCATTTACCCACAAAAGAATGTCCACGCTGTATGTGAACGTATGTAAAAACCATACGAAACTATTTTGGCTTCAGAAGGGTCAGTAAGCTATCGCCCTCTAGCCAGACATACCGGTGCATGCATTTAATCGCAGCACTTGGGAAGCAGAGGCAGGTGGATCTCTGTGAGTTCGAGGTCAGCCTGGTCTGCATAAATGAGTTCCAGGATAGCCAGGGCTATGTAGAGAGACCCTGCCAAAAAAAAAATTTTTTTTCATTTCAAGTAAAATTATAACAGATGTTCCCTCTTGGTCTACACAGACTCATTTGACTTTAAAAGCCAAGCAATTAGTTTAAAGTTTAAAAGGGCTATATAGATCAGCAGGAGACGAAGACTTCATGTGATTCACAATGAGGGAGCAAAGTGTAGGGCGACTTTAAGGAGAAACTTGGAAACTGTGCCATACCCCACAAGCACAGCATCTAGGGATCTTTGCACTGCACCTGAAAGGGAAACCGTCCCTTTTTTTCCTAGCATTTCAAGATTGACAAGGACCATTCGCCACCATCTGTGTCATTATAAAATAGACTGGTGTGGTGTCTGCCATGAATATTGAACAGGTAGAATCTTTTAGATGGCGATGACTGTCTATGTATATGTGCAGTGTCTGTTCACGTGTACAGTGCACATGTGGGAGAAGTCCAGAGGTCAGCCTTCGGTGTTGTTCTTTGGAATTGTCCACCATGTTTTTTGAGACAGAGTCTGTCAAGTAGGACCTGGGGCTCTCAGGTTAGGCTACATTGGCTGATTGTCAAGCCACAGAAACTCTGTGGTCACTTCCCCAACACTGGCATCACAAGCACACATACCTGACTTTATAATGTAGGTGGTTGGGGGCTGCTCTCGAGTCTACATGCTTGCATGGCAAGCCCTTAACCAACAGCCATCCACACAGCCCGGGATGTGACCGATTGCCTTGTGTGAGGATAACTCTCTTCTAAGAGACTTGGCTTTTTCTGAATCAGTACAGTAACGTTTTCTACAATCCCACCTTCCAAACCACAGAAACACTCTCTGGAATGCTCCCTGACGGAGACCGAGGGCAACTACTGCACACAGCTGGCTCAGATCCAGGCTCAGATCAGCGCCCTGGAGGAGCAGCTGCACCAGGTGAGGACGGAGACAGAGGGCCAGAAGCTGGAGTATGAGCAGCTGCTGAACGTCAAGGCCCACCTGGAGAAGGAGATCGAGACCTACTGCCGCCTCATAGACGGAGACGAGGGGTAGGCACTCTTCCTGTAGAATACTCCTTAAGATTCCTAAACATCATCTAAAGCTGAGCCAAGTCTCTGTGGTCCAGATCACATGTGAATAAAACTCCCTCCCCAGCATTACTTCAGCAGTCAATGAACTCCTTCTGTAAGTCGGTGCTGTTTTATGGCTTTAGCAAAACATGCACGTAATTAACGCAAAATCTATTTTTTTTTTTTTACAGCTCTTGTGTTAAGTCAAAAGGCCAAGGAGGACCTGGAAATCAGACAAAGGGTAAATGAAAGTTCCACGAGGCGTTCATGATTTCTTCCTTTCCTTTCTTCTCTTCTTTCCTCCTCTTCTACCTCTTCTGCCCCTGCCCAACTCTCTCTCCCCTGTGTGTGCATATGTGCAGGTGCACCTGTTTATGGAGACCAGAGGGCAACCTCAAGTAGTATTCCTAAGCCATAGTAGTCTCCTTTTTTTTTTCTTCTTTTTTTCTTTTTTGAGACAGGGTCTCTGACTAGCCTAAAGCCTGCCAAGTAGGCGAGACTGGTTAGCCTCTGACTCGCAGGCATCCTCCTGTCTCCACCTCCCCAGCTGTATACAAAGCAAGCCCTTTACAGTGACTGAGTGCTTTCTGCTGTTTTTATTGTATATGGTTTGGTTTGGTTTTTCAAAAGAGGATTTCTCTGTGAAACAGCCCTGGCTGTCCTTGAACTCTCTATGTAGACCAGGCTGGCCTTGAACTCAGAGCTCCACCTGCCTCTGCCTCCCGAGTGCTGCGATTTAAAGGGGTGTGCCACCACACCCGGCAGATGGTCTATTTTTCAAGTGATGAGTTATTCTCCACCTGTGTGAATTTAGCACAACTTTAATGGTTTGTTTGTGTTGTTTTAGATTTGTCTAAAACTGCCATCATTAAAACTGTTGTTGAAGAACTAGACCCCCGTGGCAAGGTTCTCTCCTCCCGAGTTCATACCCTGGAAGAGAAGTCCACCAAAGTCAACAACAAGAATGAGCAGAGGACCCCTTCTTGAACTCCTCCCCTAAAACAGACGGCTCTAATTTCAAATACAAAATCTAAATGCTTTTCCTCTTATGTTTCTGCTCCTCTCCAGTGAGCGAAGGCGAGCTCCTTTTAGATTAGTGACATTCTTTGGCTTTCTCTCTGATGGTGTTTCAATAAACATCTTCCTGTTGCAAGTTATCCTCCCTGGTTCTGGCCCATCACTGTATCTTAAGTACACCCTCCCACGGAAGCTAAATCCTCCCCTTAATTTTCTCTGTTTAATCTACTGCTCTTTGCAAGTTAGGAACTGTTTGAATACACAGTGTTTGTAGTCACACGTGCGTTCACGACTCAGTTGACATGGCTCCTGGTTGAATACACAGTAGTTTGTCGCATCTCTATAAAATGTTGTCTTCCACCCTCCCATGCATGCTGAGCACACATAGCTTGAGTGCTAGGCACTAAAAAATAAAACAATTAAAATGAAAACCAGCTCCTGGAGCTGAAGAGACAGCTCAGAATCAGCTCACAAAACAAAAATAAATGAATAGTCATTTAAAAAAAAAAAAACAGATCTTGAGTGTAACAGACTCATAGAAGTAAAACTAAGAAATTAAAAAGTCAAAAGAATCCTAAACATAAAGGAAAAGTGGGTTGTTTTTTTGTTTAAGAGAAGAGAGAGGAGGATGTTGCATAAGAGGGGGGCAGCTGAAAGATTGTAAGAGCCAGGGGTAGCGGAGGGTGGTGGTTCCTGGACACAACGGAGCTCTTGTGCTCAGGAACTCAGTGCACAAGACCCATGCAGTATTAAGTCAATCAGTTCTCCAGCATTGATGGTGAAGGGAGCCATGGAGTCTCACCCTGCAGCTAAGGAGCTAAAGGCAATTGATGGCTGATAGGGGAGTGGAGGTGAAAGAGGAGGAGGAAAGATGGGGAGAGCCGGGGAATGGGAAGGAGCGTTGTGAAATGCTGTCTTCTGGACTTGACACAGCGACTGCCTTCTCGAACCCACAGCTCTGTGTATAGGTGGCCATAGCTACCTACACAGGATCAAGTCCCAGCAGAGATGGAGTAGATGATTCACCAGGGCCCACCCCTTACTAAGGAGCTCCTGGCAGTGGGTAGTTACTGGGGACGGGAGAATAATTCTTTATTGAGGATATGGCCAGTGGTAGGTTTCCATGCTCTTGTAGATGGTCCCAATACCCACGCAGGTATGGGCTGCACCAACCAGACTTAGAGGGTGATGAAAGAAAAACTATGAAATCGGGAGAGACTTGTATTGGGGGTTACTTTTCTGGTACAGTGATATTTTACCATGACTAAGGCAACTTACAGATGAAAGACTTTCCTTTGGCTTAGAGGGTTAGAGTCTATCATAATGCCAAGGCAAAGCTAGCAGGCAAGTGCGGAGGCTGGAGTGGAACCCTGGTGGGGGGGGGTTGTTTTATTTTTTTTCTTTTTTTAAGAATTATTTATTTTATTTATATGAGTACACAGTAGCTGTCTTCAGACACACCAGAAGAGGGCATCGGATCCCATGACAGATAGTTGTGAGCCACCATGTGGTTGCTGGGAATTGAACTCAGGACCTCTGAAAGAGCAGTCAGTGCTCTTAACCACTGAGCCATCTCTCCAGCTTCTGGAGCAGAATCCTTAGAACTGACATCCTGAACCACAAGCACAAAACAGAGAGACTGGTGAACTTTAGGCTCTCCCATCCCACCCCAGAGACATACTTCCTCCAGCAAGGCCAGCCCTGCTTCTTAAACCTCCCCAAACCACTGCCGACACCTGGGGACCAAACGTGCAAATGCCCAAGATTATAAGGAACATTTCTCATTCAAACCACCGTGTGGGGGATATAGGAATAATTGGAAGGGGAAAATGTGATTACATTTCATTATCTACCTGCATGAAATTCTCAAGATAAATAAAAATTAAAGTCCATGAATTCATTGAAAATAGCAACTGTGGATGTAGATTCGTTTGCAGAGTGCTTAACGAGCATCACGAAGCTCTTATTTCTGTCCCAGCATCACATAAACCCGGGTGTGGTTGCACACACCTCTACCCACACTCTGGGAGGTGGGTGGAGGAGGCACCAGAAGTTCAAGGACATTTCTACCTGCATGGAGAAGCCATCCTGAACTACATCACACCTAGCTTCAAAAATACAAATAAGATAAAATAAAATACCTGGGTGAACTTTAAAATGCTTAACTTTCTGAGTAACTGGATTTTACATCCTATACTTTTATGTCAAACCAGAAGAAAAAAATCCCTTTCCACATAGTTCCACATAGTTCCATAGTCAAAAGTACTTAGCCACTGTAGAAGACAGTGCAGCAGGTTCTTACAAAGCTAGACACGCTCTCACCATCCCATCCAGCACTTTCTGGAAACCACTGGATCCTTATTCCTCCACCCAAGGGAGGTGAAAACATCTTCACACAAAGCTTGCCCAGGAGAAGCTGGAGAGATGGCTCAAAAGTGAAGAGCATTCGGTTTTTTGCTCTCCCACAGGACTGGAGTCTCTCATTCTCAGAAGCCATGTCGACAGATGCACAAAGCATCTGTAACTCAAGAGATCCTATATCCTCTTCTGGCCTCTGGGAGCATCAGCATACATGTGGCATATACTCACACTACCTATAGATAAGTAAAAATAAACCTTTTTTCTAAAAAAAAAAAACTGTACAATGATGTATACAGTGAATTTATTCATTGATTGATAAAATTCAGGAGCAAACCAAATGTCCTTCAATAGGCGAGTAAAAAAATAAATGACAGCAAATCCAGACAGTGAGGCATTAACCAGAGCTATCAAGATGGGGAAAGACAGAAAAGAAACTTCAAGTGTATTACTAAGTGAAAAAAAGCTAATTTGGGAAGACCGCATCATGTAGGAGTCCAGTTCTCTGACATCCCGAAAAACACAAAACCATGGAAACAGTACACAGGTCAGTGGTTGCCAAGGGCTGAGAGAAGAGGATAAATATGTGGGGAGAAGGGAGGAAGAGATTCATGGGGAAATTGAAAGTACTCTATATGCTACCATGAGTGTAGGCATGGTCGGTGTGTAATTGTCCAACCAACAGGGTTCACCAAAAGTGAACACTGACATGAACCATGCTGAGTATGGCGTGTCAAGGTATCTTGGAAACAAATGCTCTCTGCTCCAGAGAGGGCTATTACTTCCGGCAAGTGAGGGCCATTGATGAGCTGGGCATGATTCAGGGGAGGATGTGGGAAGTCTGTATCTTCCTCTGAATTTCATTGTGAGTTTAAACCCATTCTTAAAAACTCTTTACAGCTTTTTTTTTTTTTTTTATGACTACAGAGTTAGCTGAGATTTCTTCAGTGGTTGGGATGTATGGTCACCAAGTCACCCAAGCTAAGGGAACAAACTCTTTCTACTGGAACCAAGTAGAGAGACTAGGTGGGTGTACTGGGTGTGCTTGTGGCTTTTAAACTGTAACTTCTAAGGAAGAATCAGTGATAACAGATAATCAGCAGTGCTGTGGGCTGAGCACTAGGCTAAACTCTTGGTCCCCACACCAGCCCTATAAGGTGAATACTGTGGTCATCACCATTTCATGAGTAAGGAAACTGAGTCAGAGAGCAGTGGAGTCATTTTCCCAGAGTCACACAACTAATAACCAGAGGTGCTGGAATCTAGGGGAGTCTGACTCACCGCCCGTGCTTAGCCACAACCTGACACCATGCCGGGGAGAACCAAGAGCTCCTTGGCTCCCCCTGCTTCTAGTGGAAAAGGGGTTTGCTAGCCCTAATTGACTTCTCTTTCCCAGACCAGAGAAGTCATTTGGGGAGGAGCCATCACAACACAATCTGATTCTCAGAAGAAACACAAGGAATCTAGTCACAAAACAAACCACTCACGTTCAAGAAACGTGTTTTCCTAGGCAGGCAAGTCTGCTCAGCAGGTAAGGGCACTTGCAGTCAGTCTGATGGCCTGACTTGTATCTCCAGAGTCTACACGGTGCAAAGAGAAAACTGACACTTGAAAGTTATCCTGTGATCTCCACATGCATATTGCAATACATGCATGCATGTTCACATGCACACACATAAACACACATACACTAAATACATACAGACAAAAACATACGTACATAAAATGTTTTTAATAAAAATGCCCTTCTAGGACAGCCAACAGAAATTTTAAAAATATGCATCTTTAAAGTTTTAAATTATTTTTTATTCATTTGGTGTGAGTGTGGATGTGGGTGTAGGGACACAGCATACCATGGTGCACCTGTGAAAATCAGAGGACAACTCCCTGGGCTTGCTGATGTAAGTCCTCTTCTTCTACCATCTGAAATTGAACTTATATTCTCAGGCTTGGCATCAAGTGCCCTTACCTGCTCAGGCACCTCACTAGCTCCTAGAATTTGCATTTTAACCAATGGAATATTAAAACTAAACAATACATTTATGCATAGTAAGATTCTTAGAATAAGACAGAAATGTAAACTTCATCCTGAAACAAAACATCGAAACAGCATAGAAGTTCAAGTTCAATTCAGTTTAATGTTTTTGAATACCAAAAACATGCATAGAATGCACTTCAGTACCTAGTAGATTCTCAAGAAATGGTGGTTGATACACCAGCTGGTGTGAATTCTGCTTTCCAGCCATGAATACATGATCTGAAGAAACAAAGACATTGATAGTAATGACCTGGGAATCTATTTAAGTCATCTTAAGCATCCAGAAAAGCAGAAATATAAATAAAAGTATAAATTAAAAACATAAATAAAAGTATAAATAAAGCATATTTATCCTTTTAAAGTTTTAGTTAAGAGGAATGGAGAGATAGCTCAGCCATTTTGAGCACTGGCTGCTCTTGCAAAGGACCTGGGTTCGATTCCCAGCAGCTCACAACCATCTGTTACTCCAGTTCCAAGGGCTCCAACATCCTCTTCTGACCTCCACCGTGTATGCAAGTGGTGCACAGACATACAAGCAGACAAAACATTCACACACCAAAACAAATAACCATAAATTAAACTTTAAGAAGTAAGAAGTTTTGCAGGAAATCTGTGAAGAAGAGGAGGGAGGAGACTTGAGCTATTCGTAAACACCAACCGTGTTTCCAGGGTTTACACATCATCCGTGCTGCTGGGATAGACAAGTCTATGATCTACGCGGCCTTGTTATTTCCATAGCCAGCTCATCTGCAAAATGGTTCTAATAATATGTGCTTAACTTAGTCCACAAAAGATAAGTTAATTAGTATTTATAAGCTACCTGGAGATAAACAGATTGTGTTAATAACACTTTACAGTCTGGTTAGAACTCTTATCTAAAAAAAGAAAAAAGAAAAAAGAAATCAAGTCTTATAAACTATTCCTCTGCCAACATGCTGTCTTGGTTGTTTAATTCATGGGAAACATTGGCAAAAAGTATCAAACTTTGGCCAGGTCACAGCAAAATCATTAATAATTCTCTAGATATAATTTATAAATCTTATAGTGTGATGCTATGGTCCGAATTACAATTCTGTATTAATTGTTTCTAAATATTTGTGCCTTTTTAACTCATACATTCTAGTCCACTGGATAGCTCTTGTCTTGCAGTGACAAACATCTGATATTTCTTGAACTTCAATGTCTACAACATTAAAAAGTTTCATCCAGGAAAGAATTCATGCTTCAAAACTAAACCTGTAATCAGTCGACCAATCAATTTGTACCCATCACCTATGACGTGTCCACCTTATTATAATAATACAAATAATTAACATTTATAAGTGTCTGTGCTCTTCAGACTGTCTCATAGCCGTTCATTATTAGAGCTGCTCATTGAAGTCTTTGACGGACACTGTGGGATGTGATTAAATTCATTTGTTCCCAGGGAAGTGAAGCACGAAGAGACAGACTGACTTCCGGAGGGCTTTGTGGAAAAGAAGAAATCGCCTGTTTCCCCATGACAACCAGTCTCCTAGGTACCAGATTATGGGTTTCCTAGGTTGTGATGAAAACAGCCCTCTCCTCCACATATTTTGTTCACCACTGATCAATGTGAAGCTCAGGGGTTTTTTTGGTTTTTGGTTTTTGTTTTTTGTTTTTTTTGAGACAGGGTTTCTCTGTGTAGCCCTGGCTGTCCTGGAACTCGCTCTGTAGACCAGGCTGGCCTCAGATTCAGAAATCCACCTGCCTCTGCCTCCCAAGGGCTGGGATTAAAGATGTGCACCACCCCCCACCCCCCACCAGCGAAGCTCAGGTCTTAAAGTCACAATGCTTTACATACACAGATGAAAGCTGGAGAGCCATGACAAGGTGGGGCAAAGCGTGCCTGTGATCTCAGCATTTGGGAAGGCAGAGGCATCAGGAGGATCAGATAAGTTCAACATCAGATTGGTCTATACAGTAGGTTTCAGGCCAGCCAGGGCTACGAAATGAGACTCTATCTCAAAATTAACTTTTTAAGAAAAAAGAGAAAACAATTCAGAGTCTCTTTTCAGTAGTTAGTTGAATTGATGTTCTACTCCTAGACCAAATCAAAAAGAATCCCACCAGGCACAGCAGCATGTATCTGCAATACCAGCACTCCAATGGCTGAGAGGGGAGAACTGGAGTTCAAAGTCAGCCTTGGCTACATGAGACCCATTCCAAATGGTCAACAAAAAGGAAGAAAGAAACTCCCAGTACAAATCCCGGCCAATACCACTTATGTATGAGTTTTAGCAAAGTAGATAAGCAAGTTGCTACAGAATTTCTGTTATTTGCTTTCAACTTATTACAAACACGTACCAGGGACTGGCGAGACCTCTCAGTAAGTAAAGCATTCCCCATGCAAGTATTAGGACATGAGTTCGATCCCCTCCTATCACCCCCAGGAGCCTTAAGAAAAAGCCAAAAGCTTGAGTATATGCTTGCTACCCCAGCACTGGGAGGCCCGGGCGTGCTGATCCTGGGGCTCCCTGACCAGCAATCCTAGCCTACCTCACAAGCTCCAGACCAATGAAACCCCATCTCAAATACTGAACAGGATAGAGGACATAACATCACCTAAAGTTGTCCTCTAGCCACACCTGTGTGCACACGCTAACATGCATGTGCGTGCACTTGCCAAAATAGATCAGTTCAAGAATTCTTATTGACAAAAGATCACTAACTATAGAGTTTCCGTCTCAATAAGAAGAGGAAGGTTCAGTAAAATAGGGACAATCAAGATATTCTAGTGCATTTCTACACAGGGAGCAAGTATTTCCCATGTGAACTCTTTTGTTACATGGGGTGAGGGGTATCTCCACCCTTTTCCAGGAGTCAAAAGGCTGTAAATTCTCATCTTGGCAACACAAGTAATGGTTTTTCTCTCTGTCATCTCTGGGGCTGTGATTTAGTGTTACTAACACTGTAAGGCTATGAATTAGGATCACTGTCTCTGGCACCTTTTTCATATATAAAAAAAAATATCCTCGGGCACCTTGACACCTACTGGACACTATTAAAAATCACCCAATTATGAAAAACAGCAATTAGGATATGAATAATGTTTTATTACAGATTGGTAGCGCTTAGATCGAATCCTATAAAAGCCAGTGGAGCTGTGGCCCATGAAAGAGAATAAATTTTGGCTTTGCACCTCTCTGAGGAAGGAAGGCTGCTCTGCTGTGCCATCGCCATGTCTTTTCGATTTTCTGGGGGATCCAGGGTCTGTTCTCGAGCTGGGTCCATCAGGCTGGCCAGGGGAGGGGCAGGCTTCGTGGCCGGGAATGTGTGTGTTGGGCCTGGAGCAGAAAGTAGCTTTTCTTGCACCCTTGGGGGTATCTCTTCTGGAGGAACCTTTGGCAATGAGGGGTCAGGTAGGGGAAATAGCATTGGCTTCCTTAACAATGAGCCAGGACTCTTCTCTGGGAATGAGAAGGTGGCCATGCAGAACCTCAATGACCGTCTGGCATTGTACCTGAACCACGTGAGTGCCCTGGAGGAGGCCAACACCAACCTGGAGAAGAAGATTGAGGGCTGGTATGAGAAGTGTGGGCCTGGCCGTGGCCGTAGACTTGACCATGACTGCAGCCGGTACTTCTCAGTCATTGAGGATTTGAAACGACAGGTAAGAAATGCAGAGTCCCATACTGGGGCTAGAGGCACAGGATGGGCATAACTAAAAGCAGGTCAACAGTGAGGTATGGTGGCACACATCAGTCATCACAGTGACAGCAGAGGCTGAGATGGGAAGATCACAGGGCTGAGATAGCCTGGGAACCTAGAGACCTTATCTCAATTTAAAAAAAATAAAATAAAAGGTTAGGAATATAATAGAATTTTTCCCAGCATCCCTGTGACTCTCAGTTCCATCTCCAGTATCATGAATATGCTTGATTGGTTACTTGATTTATTTCAAAAGTACTTAGCAAGTTTATGGCGTGTGGAATTTGCCCACTCTTTGTTCCCGACGTTAAGAGTGGTATCTGAGAATTTTTTTTAAAGGCAGAATCACTATTCCACTTTTTAAAAAGTGGAAGAGAAATGGCTTCAGAATCAACATAACTGAGCCAGGCCAGATTGTACAGCCCTGTAATCCCAGACACTCCAGAGGCTGAAGCAGGGGGATCACAACGAGAGCTGGGGACGTGTGGTTCATTAGCAGAGTGCTTGCCCAGAGTGTGCAAGGCTCTGGTTCAATATCCAGTACCACACGGATGGTGCATTACTTATTTTGGTTTGACATTTAATTCAAATTTTTTGATGAGTGACAGTGGAGTTATCTGTGGGCCCTTTTATTATCTGAATAAAATAATGGTTGGGCTTTTAGTTGGTGGTGATGGTTGGTTGTTCTTGTCTAATATGCTAGGTAAGAGCTCTGCCACCGAGTTACACCCCAAAACCAAGTTTCTTTGAAAATCCAAATAAAAATACAGATGCCTGAGACAGGTTCCCACTGACGCTGGAATGTCCTTTGACTGTCCTGTTCAGATCCTGTCTATGACCACCTGCAATGCCAACCTTGTCCTTCAAAACGACAATGCCAGGCTCACAGCCGATGACTTCAAGATGAAGTAAGTGAAAGTAGACAATTGTTATTAATAATGGCTACAACACCACAGCTGCACTAGAGGATGTATCTTTTGCTTTTAAAACCTATTTTTTGTGTGTTTTATTTTATGTACGTAGGTGTTTTACTTCTATATACGTCTGTGCAGGACTTGTG
This sequence comes from Montemys delectorum, assembly GCA_019843815.1. Lineage (NCBI taxonomy): Eukaryota > Metazoa > Chordata > Mammalia > Rodentia > Muridae > Montemys > Montemys delectorum. The sequence goes on from JADRCD010158869.1 coordinate 21,032, forward strand.
CGTCTGGTACCTTTGGAGGCCAGAACGAAGTATCAGACCCACTAAAACAGTTGTTTTCCAGACTTACAGACAGTTGTGAACCACCGTGTGGGTGCTGGGAATCAAAAGTGGGCCCTCTGAAAAAGTGGTCTTAACCACGGAGCTATCTCTCCAGCCCTCCAAACCAAACTAGTATAATGAAGCCATTCTAGTCTAGATCAAAAAAGAAGCAAAATTTAACGCATCCTTATAAAAAGATTTATTATAAATTGTTATAAATCTGACACTATTCTGACATGCCATTGGATAGCAAAGATAATCTGTAAAGAAATGACACCTCTAAAATAATGTGTTTATAAGGGCTGGGGTGTCCGTAAAGGGTTTGCCACAAAAGCATGAGGATCTACCTGAGTTCAGAACCCCCAGCATCCACATAAAAAGAAAGGACCAGTACACACATGTAGACCCAGTGCTGGTGAGATGCAGACAAAGCCAGGCAGTGATGGTCTGTGCCTTTAATCCTAGCATTCAGGAGAGAGAGGTAGGCAGGTACCTGAGTGTTCAAGGCCAGCCTGTTATACATACTGAGTTTCAGGACAGCCAGGGCTATACAAAAGACCCTATAGCAAAAAAACAGGGGTGAGCAAAGACAGGAGAGCCTTGCTGGCTAGCCAGTCTGGACAAATTGGTGAGCTTCAGCTTCGGTGGGAGACCCTGTCTCAAAAAAGCCGGTGGAGAAATATTGAGAAAGATACCCAGTATTGATTGACCTTTGACCTCTGCATACACATGCACATGCAAATCCATACACACACACATACATACACACACACACACACACACACACACACACACACACAAATAGTAACTATAAGCTAATAGATATCTCAAACTATCTTAATAGTTTGTCGTTGCTAGAAAGCCTCCGAAATACATACAGAAACAGGACACCCCACCCCTCGGCACACAAAGTGTCTTTACAAGTTGTACCTGCTAGTAATCCCATCTCTAAAACACCTTCACACCCTTTAAGGTATGAAAATGAGCTGGCTCTGCACCAGAGTGTTGAGGCTGACACCAACGGTCTTCGAAGAGTGTTGGACGAGCTGACGCTGTCTACAACCGACTTGGAAATACAACGTGAGGCTCTGAGCGAGGAGCTGACGTACCTCCAAAAGAACCACGAGGAGGTAAGGGAGCCTGCAGAACAGCCTCGCACACCGATTTCCCTCTTCAAGTCCACTATCCGTTCCACACCAGGATGTGGATGTCAATCAAAATCCTCCCCCTGGGTATTAATGTTTACCCTTTTCCAGGAAATGAGAGTTCTACAAACTGCATCCGGGGGGAACATCAATGTGGAGATGAACGCGGCCCCCGGCGTGGATCTAACCGCCATGTTGAACAACATGAGGGCTGAGTATGAAGCTTTGGCTGAGCAGAATCGGAAAGATGCAGAGGTCAGCTTTAAAGAGAAGGTACATCTGCGGTAGGTGACACGAGAGGGGCTCGTTTGGTAAACAGTCAAGCAGGCTACTAACCCTTCTGACAATTCCTCTTCAGAGTGCCTCTCTGCAGCAACAGATTTCAGACGATGCAGGAGCGGCCACGGCCGCCAGGAACGAGCTGATGGAACTGAAACGTAATCTGCAGACTCTAGAGATAGAACTTCAATCCATCACGGCTATGGTACGTGAGAACGGAACTGAAGGCTTGCACTACTGCAGCAAATCATCCCACGCCGGGTATTTTATAAAGAAAGGGAGTTTATTTTCTCACCCAAATAGCGCGGCCCCAACTCTCCCAAAGCCCTCTCTGGCTACACCACATAACAAGTGGCATCGTGGCAGAAATTTGAGCATCATGAGACAGGAAGCTAGAGCACAGGGAGAGACCATGCTCAACTGTTTTAAAACAACCCTTTCTGGAGAGATAAGTAGTGTCTGACTAGAACTAAATCGATTTACTCCCGGAGCTCTTGGTGGCTTAACCTCTCAGTAGCTCCTCTTAAAGGTCTCCACTTATCTTAATGTCACCATGCTAGGACCAAGCCCCTGATACATAAATCCTTGAGAGAACATACTCAAACCACATAGGTAACTAAGTATGTATAGACAATGGTTATTTTTTAATATTTTTATTTTATGTCTATGAGAGTTTTGCCTGCATGTATATATACACATCATTTATGCATCTGGTACCTGTGAGGGTCAGAAAAGGATGTTAAATCCCCTGGAGCCAGAGTTACAGGTGCTTGAGAGGCACCATGAAGCTGCTGGGAACTCAGGTCCTCCACAAGAGCAATAAGTGTTCTTAACTGCTGAGCCATCTCTCCAGCCCCTATAAGATGAATATTTACAACATTAAGTGTAGTATACAATATGTTATATTAAATATCAGGAATTCCATCCATAAGCATTACTTCTGACACAGCATTCCAAACCTTGGCTTTCTTTTCTCAGTGAATCCCTCCTATTGTGATTTTTTAATTGAGAATATGTACACCTCGTACTATCACCTTGAGAATGTTTCAGTATGGACCTGTCTCCCTCTCTTGCTCATTCAAGCCTTACTCTGCTTTTCTTCCAGAAACAATCCTACGAAAATTCACTGGCTGAGACCGAAGGGAATTACTATGCTCAACTCCAGCAAATTCAGGAGCAGATTGGGGCACGGGAGGAGCAGCTGCAGCAGATCCGAACAGAGACAGAAGGCCAGAAGCTGGAGCATGAGCAGCTGCTTGGCATTAAAACATGTTTAGAGAAGGAAATCGACACATACTGCAACTTACTAGACGGAGAGGAACAGTGAGTACCAAAATGTGTAAAACAACTAACTGCACAGGAACTACGTTTCTAGGTGTTTATGATACATTTGTTACATGTTATCTAATATATTATGTGCTTGCTACAGAAGTATAATATATATCACATAATTAGTATATGTTCTATTTATCTTGGAATACATAGCATACATAGTACATCCTATAACTTAAAAATTATATATGTATGTATATATATTCAATTATGTCATTATTGCATCCAATGAAATGAAAACAGAAATTTAAAAATCAAAACTCAGGGGTTTCTTTTGGCTTGAGTGTTGTGGTGGTTGTTGTTACTAGATGGTGATGGTGACGGTGATGGTGATGGTGATGGTGATGGTGATGGTTTCCGAGCAGTATCTTATGTAATCCAAACCCTTAACTCTGTGATTTTCCTACCTCAGCCTGCTGAGTACTGGGATTATGGGCATGGGCCACACATGCAGCCTAGAACCAAAGATCTAAGTATGGAAAATATTTGCATGCATAATTATATAAAGAACAATTAAATATAAAATACTTGGTCATCCTAGTACTCTGGTCCAGGGGAAAAATTTGCTTTTATGTTTATGTTTAAATACATTTCTTAAAACTCAACTTGTTTTATTACTTCAGTAGTGACCCTACCTATACCTATACCCAAGCTCAGAATGAGGATTAAGAATATCTCACTAAGCTGGGCGGTGGAGGTACACACCTTTAATCCCAGCACTTGGGAGGCAGAGGCAGGCGGATTTCTGAGTTTGAGGCTAGCCTGGTCTACAGAGTGAGTTCCAGGACAGCCAGGGCTACACAGAGAAACCCTGTCTCGAAAAACCAAAAAACAAACAAAAAAATGAATATCTCACTGGGGGGCCGGAAAGATGGCTCAGTGGTTAAGAGCACTGACTGCTCTTCCAGAGGCCCTAAGTTCAATTCCCAGCAACCACATGGTGGCTCGCCACCATCTATAATGGGATCTAATGTCCTCTGAAGCAGGCATACATGCACATAGAGTGCTCATATACATAAATAAATAACTCTTTTTTAAAAAAAAAAAAAACCTCACTGCATTGGTGGTACAGCGGTGAGTACACCTTCTCCTGAGAAGAGGTTATAGAGACACATCAGAGTTTGTTAAAGCTCCAGGTTGGCAGCCTCGGTTGTGAGTCACGGTCCTGAGTAGATCTGAACGTGTGGTTAAACCTCTTTGGACCACAGTTACCTTTCTGCTATAGTTGTAAACACAGTAAAACCATATTCTGTTCTCAGCCATAGCACCTCCCCATGCAGACAAAGCACCTTGACAGAGGCTGACACTCAACCAGGCTGTAACTAAATGCTGGCCCATGTTCGTACTGTGTGTGAATAGTTGTCTTCTGCAGTCTCCCAGGCCAGGGGAAACCCTCGTCAGACTATTATTACTGTTGTTGTTATTATTGTTTATTATTATTATTATCATCATCATCATCATCATCATCATTATTTTGTTTTCAATACAACCTACTACAGTTTCCCCTCCTTCCACTCCTCCCAGACCCCACCCCACCCCACCCCACATCTCCCCTTTCCCATAGATCCACTCTTCCTCCTCTGTTTCCCTGGGATATCCACCAAATACAACATAACAAGATACAATAAAACTGAGCACAACCCCTCATAGCGTACCAAGGCTGGACAAGGCAACCCAGTAGGCATTGGTGGTATAGGGGTGAGTGAACACAGCTGTCTTCCAGGCTGTTCTAAGAGAAGCCAGCCGTGACGGCTCCCTCCTCGGTATCTGGAGGCCATTCATTCTTCTCCTAGTGTACAGTACTTTTTAGGCAATGTTAAGCATAATGTTTTACATGAATGTGTTGTCTTTCCAACACTATAAACTACTGTGTTTCTTAGGTCTCTATTTTTCTACAGCACCCAACCTACCACTTAGAGCAAGCATTGAACTGTTGAATGAAAAGTCAGAACACAAATTTGGGATGGAGCCCTTATCGCTAGATAGAAGAGATGATATCCAGCCATGAACATCCATTTACTCGCTTCTCACTATGCTGAAGTCACCAAAAGCTTACTAACATCCCTACTGCAACTAGAACTCCAAAATTATTATTTCTGGGGATGGAGAGAGATGGCTCAGCAGTTAAAAACCAGTTCAATTCCCAACACTCATGTCAGATAAATTACAATCAACTGTAACTCCAGATCCAGGAGAACTAATGCCCTCTTCTGGCCTTGACTGGCACCTGCATATATGTGGATGCACACACATGAACATAAAACAAACAAAAAGTAAATTTTTAAATCCCTGTAATTTCTGATTCACAATCATTTATGGCTTCCAATTGAAGAAAAATAAAATAACCTGTTCCTCTCTTCACAGAAGAAGTGAATCCACAAGTTATAAACCAAAGGATGGCAAGCCTGCAAATGAATTCAATGGTATGAAAGGGATTTTAGTTAGTGTAATATTGTGCGTGTGCATGTGTGTGTGCGTGTGTGTGTGTGTGTGTGTGTGTGTGTGTTAGCATGTGTGTGCCTGCTGTGCATGTGGAGGACAAAAACCTCATGTGTCTTTCTCAGATGCTCTTGACCTTGTTCTTCTGAGACAGAGTCTCTCACTAGTCTCTCACTTGTCAGTTTGGCCAGGCTGACTGGCCAGTGAATGCCCAAGGATCCTCCTGCCTCAGCTTCTCCAGTGCTGGGATTGCAAGTGTGCCCTACCATGCCTGGCTTTTGTATATGCACTCTAGGGATTGGACTCAGTTCCTAACACTCCCACAGCAAGAACAACAGTCCCTGAGCCATCTCCCTGGCCTAAGTGATTCTTTTAAACCCCTTCAGCTTTATTAAATGAGCAGCCTATGTGTTAACTAAAAATTTAAGTTTAGATCTAGTGAGTGAGCCAGTGAGGTCACTGTGACTGTTTGTTTGTTTATTTATTCATTTATTTATTTTTGCTATGTAGCTCAAACTGGCCTGGAACTCAGTCTTTTTGCCTTGGCCTGTCACAGGCTAGGATTAAAAATGTGTGCCACTATCCTATTCACCTGACAATTCTTAATATTTATATATCTTACATCCCTATAGAACGGATGGATTTAAATTATAAAATGACTGTTGTGAAGAATAAATCCTCAAATATCTTTATTGCTCAAAATGCATTATTTTTTAAGTTTTACTGCTTAAGAAAAGGTTTATTTTAAATTATTAAAATAAGACAAGCTGGTATTTAAAGAAGGCAATAGTCTGGCCTGGTGATTCAGACCTGTGATCCTAAGTACTTAGGAGAGGTTTGTAGATTCTAGACTTGCCTGGGTCACAAAGTGAGTTGAAAACCAGTTTGGGTGATTTAATGAAACTCTGTCTCAAAATAAAGAATGAAATGAGGGATGGATATAAGTGAGAAATAAGAGCCCTGGTCTAGTATATTTTTGAGTAAGTGGGTTCAACCTCCAGTTCCAAAAGGGAAAGGGGTCAGGGATAAAAGGGGAAAGGAATGGAGAGAGAAAGAGGGATAGAGGGAAGGAGAGAGGGAGGGAGGGAGAGAGGGAGAGGAGGAGGGATAGAGGGAAGGACAGACAGAGGGAGGGAAGGAGAGGAGGAGGGATAGAGGAAAGGACAGAGGGAGGGAAGGAGAGGAGGAGGGATAGAGGGAAAGACAGACAGAGGGAGGGAAGGAGAGGAGGAGGGATAGAGGGAAGGACAGACAGAGGGAGGGAAGGAGAGATGGAGAGAGGGAGGGAGAGAAGGAGGGATAGAGGGAAGGAGAGATGGAGGGAGGGGGAGAGGAGGGATAGAGGAAAGGAGAGATGGAGGGAGGGAGGGAGAGGAGGAGAGATAGAGGGAAGGAGAGATGGAGGGAGAAAAGGGCACTGACTGTTTCAGACCTATATTCACCTGATGACTCTTTTTAATACATATTTCATTTGTGTTTTCAAGCACCCATTGTACACACAGAGAAAGACAAAGACAGACACACAGAGAGAGGGAGAAGGAGAGGGAGAGGGAGAGAGAGAGAGAGAGAGAGAGATAGAGAGAGAGAGAGAGAGAGAGAGAGCAAGTCAGTCCTGGCTCTTGTTAAGAACTGACGCTAAATATAGCCTTGTATCTCAGTTTTCTTCAAACTTGAAAAAAGAAGTCTTTAAATGCATACCTGCCATGACTAGGTATCTTTCCCCTGCTAAGACTGACCACGGAACTTTCCCTAACTTCATTTTAGACTCAGCGGAAGAGACGTTTGCCAGAACAGTGGCTGAAGAGCTAGATCAGCTTGGCAACCTGCTTTCGCTGAGAGTGCACTCCGTCGAAGAGAAATCCTCTAAGATCAGCAATATCACCATGGAGCAGCGGGTGCCTTCCAAAGCCCCATAACAATGGCGCGATCATTCATCAAACAAAAAGCTGCCTCTGCAAAAATCCCCTTGGTCAAGTAACACAAGAAAATCATCCATGCCTGTTCCTACGAGCCAAACTACTAGACTCAAGATTCCTTTTTTTCTCCCTCTTCTCACGCTGTCATGGGCAACGCAGATGGAGGCGCCAGGACCCTTGGCTTTGACAGAGAAAGAAATTTTGTGGACAGAAAATATGAAGCAGAGTTGGAGATTTACTTAAAAATCCATTTTTTAACTTAGATCTAAAGCACGGGGCGGGGCGGGGGGTCCGATAAAGAGGTGTTCCGTACAGGGGTGAGACATACCCAAGTATCAGTGTGGGCTTCTCCCCGGGAAAGTCACACTTAGGTGTCTTTATCAAGGGTATATATAGAATTTTGGTACCTCTCAAGTTACATCTCTAAAGGTTACAGGAAACAGCCCTCTCGTTTCTTCAACATTGCTCAAAGGGTACAGCTTAGAAGAAGGTTTAAACTTAAAACTAATTTCCTTCAGTAAACAAGGTTGTAAGATAGATTGATGGAGGTATTGTTTAGATATAAGAGAAAGGAGTGTTAGAAACTCAGGGTTGCTGGTCCTGAGGAAGTACGATTTAGCTTGACAGGTGTCTCTGAAGAAGGTTGTGTACTGTGTCCGCTGTGTGCCCTGTCTCCGGCCATTTGGGTGGCATCGGGCATTTCTGATGGGATTTCTGATGTTTCTGGCCTTTCTCGGGTCAGACTATGGGATGAAAGGCATAACGGTTTCATCATTTTCTTCCCCTGTCACCATAAAGTTCCTATCTGTCTACCTTGGGCTTTGGTAAGAAATGGGACAACCTCAGTAGCTCTTGATTTTATTTTGTGAGCCTTTGGCCATTTCATAAAGGGCTCTTCTGTTGCTAATTAGTTTTAAATATCTGCTTCTTTTTCATTTCCACAGCTGATCCCCATCTGACTATGCCAAGGATGTAAGAGGAAAACACAATGCTTCACATTTGCCTCAATAACAATAGAAAGGACATCAGTCCTAACCTCAGGTCCCAAATCTCAGTTTACTGTATAAATGACCTATTTGGTCTTCTATGGGTGTTAATGTATCCATGGATCATTATGGTTCGTTCACACTTCTGATACTTAGATGGTGACCAGGGAATGTTTTTGAACCTATTAGGTCTCCTTCCACTTTGGAATGCATGTGTCTTTCCCCGCAACCCCATGGCAATGACTAAGCAAACTTAGAACTCAAGCAGGATGTCTTACTGGCAGCCTCTGCACACAAGTCCATACCGAACACTATGCAGTGAACAACATTTAATGAGGAAACTCACAATTCATCAAAGCACAGAGAATAAATGTCCATGCAATGCTCAGTCATACATGGAACATCTATATCACATCCCTGGACCCAAGGTTCAGAGGCCATCTCAGAAGATGGGGAAAGACTCTAAGAACCAAAAGCCAAGGAGGACCAGACTGAAGCAGGCAGGACCACTGCACCCAAGAACACAACATCAAGCCAGTCAACGTACATGAATGAAGCAGGGAGGGGTTCACAAGCCCCCTATCCTTAGCTGAGACAGTACTGACAGTTGATGGCTTCCAGGAGTAGGAGAGTCAGTTTTCTTTTGGGGGGTGTGACCTCCTATTAAGTAGACCATCTCCAGTGGGTGGCACCACCCCCATATGCATATGAGAAGCACAAATTTGATTCCCCTGGGTGGGGTGATGAAGTTGGGAGGGGGCTGAAACATGGGTCTGGTTGCACATGCCTTTAATCCCTGCACTCATTAAAGCAAGACAAGAGAGTTGTGAGTGTGAGGGTAGCCTGCACTACACAGCCAGGCTGATATATGAAACCTTGTCCAAGGAAAAGAGTAAGGAAAGGAAAGATGAGTGACCTGGACCAACACACCATTCTTCAGTGACAGGTCCTGTGAGAGAAGACCAAGGGTTCAGAAGACACAGAAACACATAAGTTTGGAATTGAGAGGTCTGCTATGTCCTATGGCAAGCAAGCTTAGTAAGGAGGCCAGCACCTTGCGCACCATTGCCAAGGGAGGAATGGGACAGAGTCAATAGAAAATATCACACAATGGGACACAGCCAGGATGAGGCTAACGAAGCCATGCTGCACAGAGAACACGGGGTGTCTCAGCAGCATTATAGACCAAACACACAGCAGCCCAAGGACTGGTGACTCCAGTCTCTTCAGTGGGAAAAGCCAAGCTCTAGGGACAGAAACCTTAATCCCTTCAAGGCCCTGGCCCCAGCCCCAGCCCCAGCCCCAGATTGGCCATGCCATGTCTGTTCCTGGGCGAGGACACAGGATGAACGTTCCCGTTGTACTTGCATCAGGGCTCTGAGAAACATTAGGTCAGCCTGGCTCTCAGCAGGGAAGGAAGGCAAGGGAGGATGAAGAGGAAGAAAAAAAGGAAGAGGAGACTGGATTGAAAAAACAATTTAAAGATGAATGAAAGGTGGGTTATAGAAAGGGAAAGGGGAATGATGGGGATGCAGGCTTAGGTGGGGAGAGAACTGGGAAAGCAGAGCAGAGGAGAGGGTGAAGGGACGGATAACTAACTCTAAGGCCGTTTGAAAAGGCCACATGAAAACTTGCTACTTTTTCATTTGTTGGGGGGGGTTGCATATATATATGTGTGTATGTGTGTGTATTTATATGTATGTGTGTATATATGTATATGTGTATATATATGTGTGTGTTCATACATATACATACACATACACATATACATATATATGGGTATATCTCCCCTCAAGTTGTTGGTCAAGGGCATCCTGGAGACCTGCTCCCAACAATAAGGAGATTATTGCCATTGCTCTTGGTTCCCCTTGGCAACAAGAACCAATTGTGAAGACATTCTGACTACGTGACAAATCATATAAACACACGTTGACTATATGACATGGGGAAATCACAGTAGTGATTTCCCAGAAAGCTTCCTCCCTCCTGGCCAGCTCTCATGGTGCTGGACAATGTTTTGCAGCTCTCTGAGACAAAATAATAATAATAATTAATGATAATGACAACAACATCGGCACGAATAATCAGTAATCTAGCCTAGCTGTGAACATTGTGAAACACCCATTGTAAGTCCTGGGAACCGAGAAGTACACACTAAGTAAGCCAGTGCTCTAGCCCAGTATTGCTGGTCTTTTTAAAATCCTAAATAGCGTTAGGATGGCTCCGACAAAGTGGGAGAATCTCTTGCTGTGCAAACACGAAGACCACAGTTTGGATTCCCAACTCCCACACAAAAGCAAGATTTGGCAACAAGTCTATGATCCCAGTGCTAGGGGGCGGGGGGTACAGAGAAGGATCCTAGGGGCTCGCTGACCAGCCAGTCTAGATAAAATGGTGAAGTCCAGCTTCAGTGAGTGGCCCTCTGTCAAAAATTAATGTAGAGGTATGTGGCAAGATACCTCAGTGGTTAAAGCACTTGCCACCCAAGCCTGAGGACCTAAGCACAATCCCTGGACTCTACATTAGTTTAGAAGGAGAGAAGCAAGTCCCCAGAGCCAGATGCCTCCATGCACATGCTGCAGAATGCACGCACGTTGTACATACAAAAGTACATATGTACACACACAATAATAATAGTAACTTTTTAAAAAGATATAAGTAGAGGGGGACTGGAGTGATGGCTCAGTGGTTAACAGCACTGACTGCTCTTCCAGAGGTCTGAGTTCAATTCCCGGCAACCACATGGTGACTCACAACCATCTGTAATGGGATCTGATGCCCTCTTCTGGTGTGTCTGAGGACAGCTACAGTGTACAGTCACATACATTAAATTAATTAATTAATTAATATAAGTAGAGAACACTAGAGGAAGTCAACCTCTGGCATGTGCACACATACACACACGCACATACACACACACACACACACACACACACACACTCACAGAATGTGAGTATAATGCCCAATCAAAAAATGTTGAAACTAATAAATGAATTCAGTAAAGGTATAGAAGCCAATATTGACATATGAAAATCAGCCGTGTTTCTACTCAGCGATAACAAAGTGCCCCAGAAGAAAGCAATTCCTTTATTGTAGCACAAAAGTACCTGAGGGGAAAATGTAATGCAGAGGGTAAGGGCCCTTTACACTGGCAACTCCCTAGATGAGGAGCTGCTTCAGACCCTAGATGGCAACAAGGGGAGGGAGAATCCGTTTTCTTTTAAGGGTGTGGCCCTCGGTAGGTTTATACAATGAGCAGTCTTTTAAAAAAAAAAAAAAAAAAAAAAAGATTTATTTGTTATATGTAAGTACACTGTAGGTGTCAGACATACCAGAAGAGGGCATCAGATCTCATTACAGATGGTTGTGAGCCACCATATGGTTGCTAGGATTTGAACTCAGAACCTCTGGAAGAGCAGTCAGTGCTCTTAACCGCTGAGTCATCTCTCCAGCCCGAGCAGTCTCTTAATATACATGCTTCTGGCTCCACACCCAGGAGTATATGAGCAGCACACATTGGAGCTGAGGGATTACTTTTGAAAGAGAATACAAAATCAGGAAGACAGGAAATAGCGTGAATCTTGGAGGAGGTGGAGGGTAAATATCAAAATATACTGTATGAAATTCTCAAAAGGATACATAAAACACTTTAAAGCATTTCAAAAGACAAAAATAAATGGAAATGTATCTCATGTTTATGGATTTAAAAGAACTGAAATTATTAAAAAACACAGACTCACTAAAACCTCTTTTTAAAACTACAGTAGACCTTTCACAGGGATACAACACCAAGCTTCAGATGGCAGATGTTCAGGGAGCTTCGTATGGACCCACAGACAGTCTAGAACAGTTAGAAGAAAGAATGGAGTTAAAGATATCACTTGCCTCCACCTCAAAACCTATTACCAATGCCAGTAATTTAAAACATTGTGTTCCAACACAAAAGCACACCTGTAACTGGTCGGATGAAAATGAAGCGCCTAGAAATGCATGTAAACCCATGCATTTACAATCAATTAAGATTCCAAGAATACACGAGGGGCAATTTCTTCAGTAAATAATGTGCTGAAAACTAGAGAGAAAATGAAGACTTCAGCCGGGCGGTGGTGGCTCACACCTTTAATCCCAGCCCTTGGGAGGCAGAGGCAGGCAGATTTCTGAGTTCGAGGCCAGCCTGGTCTACAGAGTGAGTTCCAGGACAGCCAGGGCTACACAGAGAAACCCTGTCTAGAAAAAAAGAAAGAAAGAAAGAAAGGAAGGAAGGAAGAAAGAAAGAAAGAAAGAAAATGAAGACTTCAGGTCCTCACCTTATCCTATATTTAAAAAAAAAAGAAAGAAAGAGATTTAATGCTTAAAACTATGCCTGAAAAATAAGGTTACTGGAGAAAGCAAAGGAAAAACCTCCTGACATGTCTGGAAAACCCTTTTTTATGATTTATTTTATCTTTAATTATATGTACAAATGTGTCTGCATATCTGTATGTGTGTGCCACATATTTGTGCAGTGCCTGTGGAGACTGGAAGAGGGCGTCAGATCCCCTGGGACTGGAGGTAAAGGCAGTGGTGACCTTGCCTGCTGTGGGTGCTGGGAGTCACATTTAAGTTGTCAGGAAATGTGGCAAATTGAAGAAAAAAAAAACTAAGCTAAAAATATAGTCAACAAATGCAAAATTAGAAACTCAGAACTACAAAACCCTAAAATTCTTCCACAGAACAAAGGGCCCGACGAGTAAAGGAACTACCCTGCACACTGTGAGAAAATACCATGAAGGCAGGATCTAATAAGAGTGCTTAGTATCCAAAATATATAAATATTAGTATCATATATATGAAATAATATATGAGTATATGTATACATAAATGTAAAAATTATAAATTTCATATGTAAATTATAAATATATAAAAATTTAGTGCCAGAAATACATGAAGAACTTAATAACAAGAAAGGAACCTGGCTTAAAAGGCATTCCTTTAAAGAAACTGTCAGCAGCAAACGCAAGAATCCTACCAACAGAAACCAAGACTGCTTGGCTTCATCAGAACCTAGTACTCCCACCACAGCAAGTCCTGGATATCCCAAAACACCAGAAAAGCAAGATTTGGATCTAAAATCATATCTCACAATGCTGATAGAGGAACTTAAGAAGGACATGAATAACTCCCTTAAAGAAATACAGGAGAACACAGGTAAAGAGGTACAAGCCCTTAAAGAGGAAACAAAAAAATCCCATAAAGAATTACAAGGGATCACAAGTAAACAAGTAGAAGCACTTAAAGAGCAAACTCAAAAATCCCTTAAGGAATTGCTGGAAAACACAAACAAACAGGTGAAGGAATTGAGTAAAACCATCAAGGACCTAAAAATGGAAGTAGAAACAATAAAGAAATCACAAAAAGAGACAACTCTGGAGTTAGAAATCTTAGGAAAGAAGTCAGGAAACATAGATGCAAGCATCACCAACAGAATACAAGAGATAGAAGAATCTCAGGGGCAGAAGATAACATAAACAACATTGACAGAACAGTCAAAGAAAATGCAAAATGCAAAACGACCTTAACCCAAAACATCCAGGAAATCCAGGACACAATGAGAAGACCAAACCTAAGGATGATAGGTATAGAAGAGAGTGAAGACCTCCAACTTAAAGGGCCAGTAAATATCTTCAACAAAATTATAGAAGAAAACTTCCCTAACCTAAAGAAAGAGATGCCCATGAACATACAAGAAGCCTATAGAACTCCAAAAAGACTGGACCAGAAAAGAAATTCCTCCGCCACATAATAGTCAAAACAACAAATGCACAAAACAAAGAAAGAATACTAAAAGCAGTAAGGGAAAAAGGTCAAGTAACATACAAAGGCAGGCCTATCAGAATTACATCAGACTTCTCACCAGAGACTATGAAAGCTAGAAGATCCTGGGCAGATGTCATACAGACCCTACAAGAACACAAATGCCAGCCCAGGCTACTATATCCAGCAAAACTCTCAATTACCATAGATGGAGAAAACAAGATATTCCATGACAAAACAAAATTTACACAATATCTTTCCACAAATCCAGCTCTACAAAGGATAATAGATGGAAAACATCAACATAAGGAGCAAAACTACACCCCAGAAGAAGCAAGAAGGTAATCTTTCAACAAATCCACACGAACCTAATTCCACCTCTTACAACAAAACAACAGGAATGTGACAATTACTTTTTCTTAATATATTAATATGAAAATTAATATTACCAACATATCCTAATCAATTGAAATCTAATAATATGAGGAATTAGAAATTTGTTGATTGTCATCCAATGGTCTCTCTAATTTGGTAATTGGAGAAATAGGTCCAACATTGTACAATCTATATGCACTTTCAGCTTGTTTGTTTGTGACAGTGTCTTGCTGTGTACAACATAAGGGTCTTAAAATACTGCTTCTCCTATCTCAGCCTCTCTATTAGTATTATTGTTTATTTCATGTCTTTACACTATACTATGGTTTTCAGAACAGCTTATATATTTCAAAAGTATTTATATACCCAAAAGAAACATAGACAATTAAGTTGGGAAGGGGCTTGGAAGAGAACAACAAAGAGTGAGACTGAATGATTTGCCTGACGTTTGTAATTCTTGTATCAAGTTTGAAGAAGAGGACTTTATAAGTTACTCTTTCTTTGAGATGAATGCTTTTCCAAATTATCACAGCTAATGAGCCAAATTCTTACCCTCACCCAATGTCCATGCCACCCTCCAAGCAGAACCATTGTTCATTCAATCAGTTGGTGAATGACTTTATGGATAGTCCATCTTAATACCTACACCATTTCTTAAATGAATGTAACCTGTTCTGTGTGTGCTGAGAATAAAGTCATTCACTCAAGTCAAATAGCTTTGACCATAGCAAGAAGTCTGTATCCAAAAATTGAGCCTACAATTCATTTCTTGGTGCAGCAGAACTATCAACTCTCAGCTTAGCTACAATGGAGATAAAATCCTTTGGTGATGTGAGGGTCATTGAAGGATAGCCTTATTACAATGAAATCCAATGTCTAAAAATTGTTCTTATTTTGGGCTTGTACCACAGTAAGAGCCAAGATTTTAAACTCTACTACATACAAAACAAACAAAAAGACTTTATATATTTATGTTCATTTAGGAAAATACCAGTAGTGATGTATTATTTTGAAGTATACAGTTAATATGTTTGGAGTTATTTAAAGTTTATATTGAAAACAATGTATTTTCACTATTGCTGTAGACTAGCATCTACATAAGACTGTTAAATTGATTGTTGTTTTATATCAAACAACTTTTATAATACTTATTTGTATTATAATATTTTATAAATTTTAAGGAATATGACAAAAAAGATATTGTAGGTATTGAAGGGGGTCTCTGGGAGGAGTGGGGGTACAAAAGGGAAACAAGAATGTGATTTAATTCTATTTACTTAAAATATGTTTTTAAATGTTAACAAATTCAGATAAATTGAAATCATGTAACTTTTCTCATCATAATCCAGTAAAAGTTAAAAAAAAAAAAGAAAAGAAAAAAAAAAAGAAACTGTCAGCAGACCTATGGCAAGGAACTCAACCTCACTCATCTCCCGGAAGCACAAGGGGAAAATGTTAGTGGAGGGACACACAGTTTCAGTTAGGAGTAATGAGTTCAGAAGATGCATTACACAATTAGGTGACTACATTAATGACAACGCATGTTTTGCATGAAAATTGCTGAGTGCAACATAAATGTTCTCACTGAAGAAATATGTGAGAGAAGTCTATGTTGATTTGCTGGACTTAGTCATTCCATTGTGTGTACGTAACAAAACATCTTAGAGTGTGTGTGTGTGTGTGTGTGTGTGTGTGTGTAGCTAAGTGTAATTTCAATTTGCCATTTTCGTTTTTAAGGGTTTTCATTTACTGTTTAGGAACCCACACCCAGTGACTAGTTACCCTCCCATGACTTTCAACTGAGCTAAATAAACCATAGAAGGAAAGATGAAATTGTTCCTTCCAAGTTGGCTTCAAATTCTGTGAGGTCAGGAAATACAATGATGTCCTTCCAAACTCCCACAAAACATACCAGCAATTAGGGGTGTGTTCCTAATTACCAATGGATGAGAGGAGAAGACAACTATGCTCCCTTTGTAAGTGTCAACAAAGTATGTAGCACATGTCAGCGGAATGGAAGCTAACTTCCCATCGGGAACCATGACAAGGAATTCAGAACAAATGGGCCAACCACGACCTAGTGATTGAAGGACCAAGTGTGAAGGAAATTCGTAGCTGCCGCTCTTCTAAGACCAATGTAAGAAGAATGGAGACAGCAATGCAGAGTCTCGGAAACTTCAAAACCTGTCTTGGAGAGATAACCCAACCCAACACCCCCACCCCCACCACCAAATCCCTGCTCCGAGACGGAGCGGCAAGCCTTATCTGTTTCGGCTGGAAGTAACCTATGACTCATTGGTAATTTTAAATTGTAATAATGAGCCTGACATTGCTCCACCCGGATCCATTTCTCAGATAAACACTAACCTAGGGGCAACTGCCCTTCTACAGAAATGAGCCCAACAAAGTTAGTTACTAATTAGAAAAAATCATCCAATTACGTTAACTTGCTGAGGCTGGCAAGCCAGGCTTTACCCTGTGTAGGCAGAATTTCATAGAACACCCTTGAGAATTGTCTATAAAAGGGCAAACAAAACCATCGGGGTCAGAAGGCACTCTATTCTGACTTTCAAGAACACAGCTCTGCGTCACGCTTGCCCCGAGATCATGTCTCTTCGTCTTTCCAGTGGATCCAGGAGGTCCTATGCTCGTCCCAGCACAGGATCGCTCAGGGGAGCCAGCTTTGGAGCTGGAAATGCATGTGGCGTGGCAGGCATTGGAAGTGGCTTCTCCTGCGCCTTTGGGGGCAGCTCCACAGGAGGAAACACTGGGGTGGCCAACTCCTGTGCTGGCTTTACTGTGAATGAGGGGGGCCTACTCTCCGGCAATGAGAAGGTGACCATGCAGAACCTCAACGACCGCCTGGCCTCCTACCTGGATAATGTGCAAGCACTGCAGGAAGCCAACGCTGACCTGGAGCAGAAGATCAAGGGCTGGTATGAAAAATTTGGACCTGGGTCATGCCGCGGTCTCGATCATGACTACAGTAGATACTTCCCCATCATTGATGATCTTAAAAACCAGGTAAGAAATTATATTTTTTTGCATGTCACATGTATGTAGTTTACTATCTAAATGTCCTTTTTACTGGGAAAAAAAAAGCATGCTACATGATTATTAGTGTTATTTTTAAGGGCATTTCACTTGGCATTGGAAATAATCATGAAGTAGATTCAAATGTTTAACTCCATGTTAAAAATGCCCTTGATTGATAACCTAGTTGATTTTTTATCACTAGCATCTTCTAACACTAAAAAACCCTTACCTTTTTTAATTATTGTGATAAATAGCCTTTTTAAAAAGTCAAACTTCTGGTTTCTAGATCATCACTTCCACCACCAGCAATGCCAACGCTGTTCTGCAGATTGACAATGCCAGGCTCACGGCTGATGACTTCAGACTCAAGTAAGTCGTCGGGGGGCCGGGGGGGGGGGGGGGGGGGAACCATGGCGATTCGTGTGGACTTAATTCAGAGTTCTTTTTAATCCCCCAATCAAATTCTACTCAATCTTATTCCAACGTTGGAAAGTTCTTGGAGTTAAAGTAAGCAGGATGAACATAGAGGGGTGAAAAGAATGTTCGAGCCAGAGGGCGGGGGACATGCTCTAGACACGTCTGACTTACCGAGGCTCTCCATTAGGGGCACCTGAATAAAAACAAGCCAATAAGATCCGTCAAGATCCCAGCAGGCAGCACTGATTGGGCGCTAAGTTACCAACAACAACAACAAAAAAAAAAAAAAAAAAAAAAAAAAAAAAAA
>JADRCD010158870.1:0-14342 GCA_019843815.1 Montemys delectorum
ATATACACACATACATACTGGTAAACACATGCTGGCTTACCACATTGCTGGTTCTCACCCAGCCAACCTGACTCCAACATAGCAGGAGGTCATCCTTACCAAGACCTAACCTTGAGATGGAGATTTCCTTTCTGCTATCCCTCTCTGTAGATTCTAGGGCTTCTGAAGAAGCATCTCATAAAGGAAAAGAAAGTATTTGCCAACAGAAGATTGTAAACTTGAGATCTACCAAGAAACAAACAGGGGTGGGGAGGTGGGAATGGGAGGGGGGAGGGAGACACAGTCAGTTTTATCATTTCAATGTCCAATGCTTGAGCAGAACAACTCAGAAGGAGTAATTATTTTGGCTCTTGGATCAGAGGTCCCAGTTCCTGATCAGCTGGCTCCGTTACTTGGAGTCTGTGGCAAGACTTAGAGCTTCCAGATAGGTCCATCTCCTAAAGTTTCTACAACCTTCCAAATATTTGCCAGAAGTTAAAGGCCAAGTTTTTCCATTCTGGGCCAGAGAATGTTTCATATTCATACCCTAACACATGTGTGTGTATGTAACAACAGACATTGGTTAAAATGCAATCTAAAACTATTTATGAAATGTAGCTTAAATTTTGTAAAGAAAATTAAGAAATACACCAAAATGTTACAAATATCCCTGTTATTTTCTCTAAATTGTCTGCATCTTCCGGATTTCTTATAATGAACATGTGTTATTTAACTGCCTCCAACAGTGCTCATGGTTAAGATAGTAAAGGTACTTGCATTCAAATTTTTATGCTCATGATTAATCTTCCATTTAACAAGGCTTCCCCTAAGTTCCAACTGAACAAATGGATCAAAAGCTCCTCTTTAAAGAGTCACTGACATCCAAAATTAAAAGTACTCTCCTTAGAGATAATTCTGCTTCTAAGTGCTTTGAACTATGTATTTTGCCTTACTCTTCTCCATAATACAGAGCCTTTTGGGAGGAAAAATATGATTTTTCCAAGATTCCCTTCTCTTTGCTTTAAATTTCAATCCATTGTGACATTCAAGTAGCAACGGCCTCTCTTCCCTCCTCCAGACCACTCTGCTTCAGGCTATAGACACATGCTTTGAGGAAGCAGGGTATATGCTACACGGCTTTTGCTTTGCTAAGGTTAAAGGCCACATTAATAGGGCTTTGAAGGGGTAGAACTCAAACCTGGACTTCTAAGGGCAGCAGATACCCAGCCCTAGTGAAGTCACAGAAAAAGAATCAAGATACAAAACAGTGAGGCCCAAAATAGTCATCACATGAAGAGAAGGGCAAAGAAGATGCAGGAATTATAGATAGAAAGCCATGAGCATCGACTCTACCAAAGACAACCAGAACCAAGTGTGCAAATCTACAAAAAAAACCCAGATGGATCAAAATCAGCACTGTAAATACCCATGCTTTAAAGGAGGATGTGTCAGACAGACAGACAGACAGATACAGGAGAAGAGGAGGAGGAAGAGAAAGAAAAAGAAAAAAGAGACAAAGAGAGAGAAACTGACTTGTACTGGCGTGCCGTTTTGGCTAGTGTATGATGGTTAGTGGTTAGTATTGAAAGTCTAGATCCTATTGATAGGATCTAGAATTATCTAGGAGACAAACCTCTGCACATATGT
The DNA here is from genome assembly GCA_019843815.1 of Montemys delectorum. Classification (NCBI taxonomy): domain Eukaryota; kingdom Metazoa; phylum Chordata; class Mammalia; order Rodentia; family Muridae; genus Montemys; species Montemys delectorum. The sequence goes on from JADRCD010158870.1 coordinate 1,627, forward strand.
GGGAGGGAGTTTCTAGATTAGGTTAAGATAGCTGGGAAGACTATATTAACTCACCCACCTCCAGCTGCAGGCAGAACAATTCCCACAGGATTAATAAAAATAAATAAATAATAAGTAAATAAATAAATAAAAATAAATAAAAAGCACCAGCATTCCTTTCTCTCTCTCTCTGTCTCTCTCTCTCTGTCTCTCTCTGTCTCTCTCTCTGTCTCTGTCTCTCTCTGTCTCTCTCTGTCTCTCTCTCTCTGTCTCTCTCTCTCTCTCTCTCTCTCTCTCTCTCTCTCTCTCTCTCTCTGTCTCTGCTTTCTGACATGGGTGGACTTCACCACCATGATGAACTGTGGAACTGTGAGCCAAAAAAAAAAAAAAGCCCCTCCTTAAGCTGCTTTTATGGTATATTTTGTTGTATCAAGGAGAGAAGTAACTAATACGTGATGTTAGAGATCTCAAGTGAGGTTCCACTGATAATAGCAATTTCCAGAGGGAGTCAGTGGAAATGGTGTAAGGACAGAGATCTGCCTTGCTTTACTGTTCTGCTGTACACTCCCTGCATATACTTGAAACTATCAAGTCACCTGGACACTCTAAGGGAGACTTTTTTCAGTCCCTCATCTGACCCCTTACTTTACTGATTTACTTAGTCTCTATTTTGGGATAGAATATCATGTGGCCTAAGCTAGCTTCAAACCCATGGGTTCAGATAATCTCCCATCTTAACCTTCTGAGCAGCAGAGACCACAGGTGCACATGACTGCACCCAACTCAGCCTCAAGCTTTTAGTACGTGTCCCTGCCTGCTGTCAGACTAATAAAGGATGTAGAAAACCATGGATAAGTTGGGTTGGTTGGCTGGTTGGTTGGCTGGTTGGTTGGTTGGTTGGTTGGTTGGTTGGTTGGTTGGTTGATTGGTTGGCTGGTTGGTTGGTTGGTTGGCTGGCTGGCTGGCTGGTTGGTTGGCTGGCTAGCTGGCTGGCTGGCTGGTTGGTTGGTTGGTTGGTTGGTTGGTTGGTTGGTTGGTTGGTTGGCTGGTTGGTTGGCTGGCTGGTTGGCTTGCTGGCTGGTTGGTTTTGTGTGCAATGTGTATTCAGATGTTGATTACTGTGTCCAGAGATCTGGTTACAGTATGGACTTTGGCATCATCAAACATCTCCTGTCTCAATGTTGTGTAAAAATTGTTCTCCATCACCTCTGATTGGTTAATAAAGAGCTGATTCAGCCAATAGCTGGGCAGGAGAGGAGGAAGCAGGACTTCTGATCCCAGAGAGGGCTCCAGCAGTATAGAGGAGCTTTGCCATAAGAGATTCACCATGAGCAGGTTACCAGGGGAGTTGCCATGGGGACAATGATGAGAAGGAGCAGCCAGGGCAAGACTAAGATGGCAAAGAATGGGACAGATGGCTGGGAAGTAGGCAACCTTTGAGGGTTAGAATAGAAGAATATCTGCCCAATCATGGTGCTTAAAGCTTTTTGGTAAAAACAAGGTCTCTGCAGCATTTATTTGGGAGATAAAATGGGAAATAGAAAACACACACACACATTCACACACTCGAATTACTTTTACATTTGCTTTGGTTTTTTTTCAAGACAGGGTTTCTTTATGCAGCCCTGGCTGTCCTATAGACCAGGTTGGCCTTGAACTCAGAAATGTGTCAGCCTCTGCCCCACAAGTGCTGGGATTAAAGGAGTGCACAATGACTGCCCAGCTGAATAAGTGTTTTCATGTAGAAAAATGTATAGAAAATTTAGAAAATTCAGAGAAGTAAGAAGAGGAAAATAGAACTTATTCATCACATGAAATTTTTGCATAGATTTGGGTAGAAATAAAAATAGGTACTTATAAAGCTATAAAAATCAGTGTCAAGGCACAATTTTATCTGGTGCTTTTTCTGAATCTACTCATATGATCATATGCTTTTCTCCTTTAGTCTGTTGGCATGAAGGATGTTCATGCATAGCTGGAATAAATCTCATGGGACTGTGGTTATAAAGTTATTTTATTCATTGTTAAATTTGATAACTTGATAACATTTCAATGAAGATGTTTGCAGCTGTTTTTTAGGAGATGCTGGTCTTTAGTTTTAATTTCTTGTAAATTTTTGTCTGTTTGGAATGAGGAAAATACTGGTCTTATAGAATGTTGGGGAATGTTTCCCTTGGTTCTGTTTTCTCACAGAGTTGTAGAGAATTGGTTTTACCCCTTCTTTAAATATCTGGTAAATTTTACTGGTAAACATATCAAGGAGTAACTGGGACCAGTGGGACCAGGTACACAGGAACTGCGCCAGCCCAGTGGCTCTGGTTCCTTCCAGTCTCTCTGGACTGGTGTCCTGAGTAGACCTTGGGCGCAAGCTCTGCAGCCAGTCCCACAACACCCAGAGGAAAATCCACTCTCAGGAGCTCTGACATGCCCAGGATCAGAGGTGAGGAGGACCCAACATCTGTCCCAACACCAGGAGTAACTGGGACCAGCAGGACCAGGCACACAGGAACTCCACCAGCCCAGTGGCTCTGGTTCCTTCCAGTCTCTCTGGGCTGGTGTCCAGAGCAGACTTTGGGCGCAAGCTCTGCAGCTAGTTCCATAACACCCAGAGGTAGCTCCAATACCAGGGGCTCTAACAAGCCCAGAGTTACGGGATCCCAGAATCACAGGATCACAGAGACAGCTTGACTTTGAGGAGTTCTGACACAATCAGGATCACAGGAAGATTTAGCAAGGGCAGGTAATACTAGAGATAACTAGGTGGCCAGGAGGCAAGCATAAGAAAATAAACAACACAAACCAAGGTTACTTGGCATCATCAGAACCCAATTCTCCCACTATAGCAAATCCTGGACACACCATTACACTGGAAAAGCAAGATTCAGATATAAAATCACTTCTCATGGTGATGATACAGGATTTGAAGAAAGACATAAATAGCACCTAAAAGAAATACAGGAGAACACAGGTAAACAACTAGAAGCCCTTCAAGAGGAAACACAAAAATCCCTTAAAGAACTACAGGAAAACACAATCAAACAGGTGAAGGAAATGAGCAAAACCATCCAGAATCTGAAAATGGAAATAGAAACAATAAAGACATCAGAAAGAAAGACAACCCTGGAGAAACAAAACCTAGGAAAGAAATCAGGAGTTACAGATGCAAGCATCACCAACAGAATACAAGAGATAGAAGAGAGAATCTCAGGGGCAGAAGACACCATAGAAAACATTGACACAACAGTCAAAGAAAATGCAAAAAGCAAAAAGCTCCTAACCCAAAATCCAACGTCTAAAAATTGTTCTTATTTTGGGCTTGTACCACAGTAAGAGCCAGATTCTAAATCTACTAAATACAAAACAAACAAACAAAAAGACTTTATATATTTATGTTCATTTAAGAAAATACTAGTAGTGATGTATTATTTTGAAATTTACAGTTAATATGTTTGGAGTTATTTAAAATTTATATTGAGAAAAATGTATTTTCACTATTGCTGTGATGAGCATCTACATAAGACTGTTAAATTGATTGTTGTTTTATGTCAAACAACTTTTGTAATAATTATTTTTATTGTTATAATATTTTATGAATTTTAAGGAATATGACAAAAAAGATATTGTAGGTATTGAAGGGGCATCTCTGGGAGGAGTTGGGGTACAAAAGGGAAACAAGAATGTGATTTAATTCTATTTACTTAAAATATGTTTTTTAATGTTAACAAATTCAGATAAATTGAAATCATGTAACTTTTCTCATCATAATGCAATAAAAGTTTAAAAAAAAAAAGAAAAAATATCAAGACCTGGTGAGGCAATTAATTGTTGACTCGATTTTAATAGAAATAGTCCTATTATAAGTATCTGTTTCTTACATTGTGTTTTAATAGTTAGTTCTTTCAAGAAAGTATTCCATTTCATCTTGTTTATCAAGTTTATGAGCACATAGCTGATATTCTTTTGCCATTCTTTTCTTGGTGTGTACATGGTGTCTTAGTCAGGGTTTCTATTCCTGCACAAACATCATGACCAAGAAGCAAGTTGGGGAGGAAAGGGTTTATTGAGCTTACTTCCACATGGCTGTTGATCACCAGAGGAAGTCAGGACTGGAACTCAAGAAGGTCAGGAAGCAGGAGCTGATGCAGAGGCCATGGAGGGATGTTCCTTACTGGCTTGCTTCTCCTGGCTTGCTCAGCCTGCTCTCTTATAGAACTCAAGACTTCCAAGCCCAGGGATGGCACCACCCACAAGGGGCCCTCCCCCCTTGATCACTAATTGAGAAAATGTCCCACAGCTGGATCTCATGGAGGCACTTCCCCAACTGAAGTTCCCTTCTCTGTGATAACTCCAGCCTATGTCAAGTTGACACACAAAACTAGCCAGTACATTGTGTGTGTTGTGTTGTATATGTGTGTCTGTTTGTCTGTGTGTGCGCACATATGTGTGCATGCATGTGTGCATTGTGTGTGTATATGTGTATATCTGTCTGTCCCTCTGTGTGTGCATGTATGTGTTGTGTGTATATGTGTTTGTCTGTCTGTCTCTGTGTGCATGTGCACATGCAGACACACATGGCTATGGTTAGATGTGCATGCATGTCACGATGTATGAGTACATCGAAGTCTGAGATTAATATCGGGTGTCTTCCTCAGTTCTCTTCATCTTTTAATTTCATAAGACAGTTTCTCTCCATGAACTTGAAGCTTGCAGATCCAGCTAGGCTGGCTTACTGCCAGCTCCAGGGAGTCTGCTGTCTCCACATCCTCAGCTCTGGAATTGTAGGCACATGCCAACATGCCTGGCTTTATATGGGCTCTGGAGATAGAACTAAGACTTCATGCTTCCATATGAAGCACTTTACTGAGTCAGCTCAGCCCTCCTTTGTTGATGTTTTAATATGCTTAGTCCCTCTTTCATTTCTGAAGTTAACAATCAGCTGCCATCTTTTTTGTTAGTTAGCCTAGGGGGGAATTTATTCAGGTCTTTTGTTTTGTTTTGTTTTGTTTTTTAATCTCTACAAAGTACCAGTGATGTGATGACTTTGATTTTCCTTACTGATTTCCTATTTTCAATTTCACAGATTTCTACACTAATTTTTTTATCATTTCTTTCTTATGGTTTGGACTTAACTTGTTCTTTGTTTGTTTCTTTGTCTGTTTGTTTGTTTTCTAAACGAAGGGCTTATACTACTTGTAGTAGACTGTTTTCACTTCCTAACACTCACTCTCAGTGCTATAGCCTTCCAATTGCGGCTGTGACGTCTTGTGTTAGCTGTCAACTAAATGGACTCTGGAGTCGTGGAGGGATAGATGCCTTTGGGAGCTTCTTTGCTAGCTCTAATCTAGGTGGAAAGACTCACCTGAGGCGGACAGTACTGTTCGTGGAGTGTATAAATAAAGACCAGGAGCTGAGCAGCAACATGAGTCGATCCCTCTCTGCTTCCTGATTGTGGTTGTGATGTGAACAGTGGCTTCAGACTCCTGGCTCCTTGACTTCTCCCTGCTGGACTACACTCCTGAGCTGTGAGCCAAAATAAAACCTTTTCCCTTAAATCTTTTGCTAGATTATCTTATCACACCAACAGGAAAAGAAACTAAATCAGTGATTTTTTTTTACTGCCTCCCACAGTTTTAATAAACTATTTTTAACTTTATTTAGCTCAATTTTTTCCTCCTCCAATCCTTTGGCTCATATTCCTTCATCTTCAAGTACTTAGGCATATTCTAGCTATCTTTCTGTTTCTTATTTTTAACTTAATCTTTTGAGGTCTAAGATCATACATTGTGTGATTCAGTTCTTTTAAAACTTTTAGAGTTGTTTTGAGACCCAGGATATCTGCTTTGTTTTGTATTACAGAGGTTACTTTTATTTTTGTTTGTTTGTTTTGGCTCTCTCATGTCTCTCAGGCTGACTAGCTATGAAGAGAAGGATAAGCTCGAGCTCCTGATCTTCCCTCCACCAGTAAGTGCAGGTGGTAGAAGCATATAGCACCATGCCCACTCTCGGAATGTCTAGGTGGGCATTCTGTTTGAGCCTGAGAACAAAGCACATTGTGCTGTTGTAAGATGAAATAGTGGAATACTCTATAAATGTCAATTAAGTCCAGTTGATTGATGGAGTTCAGTATTATCTCTTTCTCCATCCCCTTACCTGTAATCTACTTATATGATGATATATAAGGTAAGTCTCTCGTGGACAAAATATAGTCGTTTTTTTTAAATCTGCTCATGCAATGTTGGTCTCTAAATTGGAATATCTGGGATATCAATGTTTAAAGTGATTATTGAGATGGGTGAATTAATATCTAATGTGTTTGTTATTGTTTTATATTCATTGTCCTTAATTTTGTTTGTTAAGTTAGGTTTTTGTTGTTGTTTTGTACTTTTTCTATCTTCTCTGGGTTTGCCTGAGCATTTTATAGGATTTTTTATCTATTCTCTTGACATATTGATTACATTTCTGTTTTTAACTTTTGTGTTTTAGTTTTGCTCTAACTTTGAAATATTCATTTGTGACAGACCCAAGCTCACCTTCAAATAACTGTATTATCAAAAGTGTATTACTTCACTGATAATAGAGGTCTCTTACAACATAGACAAAGTATTCCAAATTCTTCCTCCCACTTCCTATAGGTTCATCTCTATTAGCCATATCTATGGCCAAATACATTGTTGCTTTTATTACTTCCAGTATATTGTCTTCTGTTAAGTCAATTAAGAATAAGAAGAATGGCCTGAAGAGATGGATCAGTGGTTAAGAGCACTTGGGGGCTCTACCGGAGGATCTGGGTTCCATTCTCAGCACCCATATGGCAAATAACGACTGTCTATAACTCTAGCTCTAGGGGATCTGCTGCTGTCTTGGCATCCACAGACACCAAGCACAAATGTGTTACACAGACATACATGCAGGTGAAACATCCACATACGTGAAGGAAGAGGGAGAGGAGGAGGAAGAGGAAATAGTTCTTTACTCATTTCTTCTCTAGCACACTTCCTTCCTTTATGGAGACTCAGGCTTCTGATATAAATCATTCCTTCCTGGGGGACTTCTCTTAACATTTTTTGCAAAACAAGTAACGTATAGGAAAATCAGATACCTTCTGTAGTCCTATGGTTAGGGCTCAGTACGTTGGAGAGCCTATGCACCTCATCTGCACCCTTCCCTGGTGTCTCTCAGCACTGGCCCCAAAGTGAGACAGAAAGGGAGATGCAGTTGTGCATCCCTCTTCCTTGTTATCAGTTAGACTCTGCTAAAGCCCTAAGTGTTTTATGCACTAGAACTTAGTTCCCCTTGAAGATGGTTTCAGTGAAGCCTTAAGGAAAACAGAATGTTCTGTGCACAGTTCAAAATGGCTGGGCTTCTCTTCCTCCTGCCTGAAGCTAAAGGATGTTTTTCTCTGAACTATACCTGAGAATCTGGCAAAAATCTGAGAGGTAAAATTTCTAAGAGTGGAGATCCCCAAAAGACTTCATCATCTGATTTCTAACTTCCAACCTTGCCCACACATTGCCCACATATTCAACAATATAGCTTAAGTTCTCCTACCCAGATGTTGGCTCTGGCTGCAGATTTCTCATCCTGGACTCCTGCGCTAGTAAGTATGATACTTAGTATTCAAGTGATTTCCATTCCTGGGTTGATGGCTCTAAGAAGAGTTGTTGATTCTTAGTTTGTTTTGTTTTCTTTCTTGTGAGGACAAAAATCATACCAACCAAGCTCCTTACATGCCGAACCTGAAACTGAATGTCCACATTCTAATTTGTATCCATTTTTGCATAACTACTACCATGAACATTTTTATATTGATTAGAAAACAAAACAAAACAAAACAAAACAAAACAAAACTTTGCAGTGTGAGGCCAGCCTGGTCCACAGAGCTGGTTCCAGAACAGCCAAGGCTACACGAAGAAACCCTGTTTCACAGATAGAGAAGGAATCGGTAGGGAAGGAGAGAAAGAGGAGGATACTTCCTGGTGCTGTGCTGCAGGTTCAGCTCTGTGGCTGAGCAGGCTTGAATGGTTCCATGTGATGTGCTCTAAGCATTGTTGCTGTGGCCTGGAGAGGAGCTCAGGAAAGCTCCAAAGTCATGATGTGAATGCAGTGAGCTATGCTGACGTGCATGTGAACTTGACTCGGGAAGAGTGGGCATGGCTAGATTCTTCCCAGAAGAGTCTACAAAGACGTGATGCTGGAGACCTACAGGAACCTCACTGGAAGACTATAGCATTGAAGAACATCGTCAAAGTTCTAGAAGACACAGAAAAATGGTCTCAGGGATGTCTGCGTTGCCTATAATGGCAGTATGAGCAATGGACATCCACACTGGTCCCTGCTACTGCATGGCCACAGATCCAGACGTGACTGTTGGAGATTGGCCCTCTGATATACCATGTGGCCCAGGCAGGGAAAGATGCCCAGAGACATGTCAGCCACCATGTGGTCCAGACAAGCAGAGGACACACAGAGCACCACCACACACAGACAGGTGGAGGACACCCAAAGACCAGCCTTCTGCCACACAATGCAACAGCGCAGGAGGAGGAAAATATTCAGAGACCTACCTACCCACACCATACCACCCAGCCCAAGCAGGGAAAGATACCCAGAGACCTGCTGCTGCTGCTGCTGCTGCTGCTGCTGCTGCTGCTGCTGCTGCTGCCGCTGGGTGTATGAGCTGGTTGTCATCTAATGCAGCGCAGGAAGAGGAAGAAGTCCAGAGACACAGCGCCACATGGCAGGCTGTAGACACCTTGAAGCCACCTGCAAGGCAGGCAGAGGATGTTCACCCAGAGGCCTGCATCTGCATGGCCTGCCCACAGTGGGAGCCGCTGCAATGTGCAAAGGTACAGTGGGCAGACAGAAGAGAAAAAGCAGCAGATCAGTTTGAGCATTGTAAAGAGATGTGGAACTGGAGACGAGAGGGTGGAGAGAAATAGCCTGTTGTAAGTAGCCAGCCCCGCCACCTGAGGCCATGGTGCCACTGAGGACCACCTGTAGTAGTGAGTTTTGGCTTTACTGCTTTGTACTCCCAGTGGATTGCACATGTGTACCTGCCCAGGAGCTATTTTTGTATCAGTGGATGACACACACACACACACACACACACACACACACACACACACATAGCTTATTTTTAAAATGCCTTGGCTACCTACCCCAGGACCCATGCAACTCTAAGTATCCCACTCCATGTCCAGCCATTGACCATTGGCATCTTTATTAATAGATCAAAAACCAAATGGGGCCAAGGACCTTTAGCATCTGGGCACACAGATTCAAAGCATTAAAACCATTCTCTAACAACCACATCTGGATCTGTGACCATGCAGTAGCAGGGGCCAGTGTAGATGTCCATTGCTCATACTGCCATTATAGACCATGCAGACAATTCCTGGTCTAGGCAATTATCTGGGACCATGTGCATATCCAGGGACTGTACAGAACTGGCCCCACCCCTCACCTGCCACAGCACTCATGACAATAGGCTCTGCACCTCTATCTCTCCCAGGCAGCACAATAGAGCCAGCCTGAGGACATGAAAATGGAAGAGCTGGCCCTGCCACTGTCTGCTATAAGATAGACTGGGCACACAGGAGATGCCTTCCCCAGTCTTGCCACAACGTCACGAGAGCGGGAGAGCAGGTCCTGGGCAGCATAGTGGAGCTGGCCCTGGTGGCCGTATGAGTGTGGGTGAGCCAACCCTTGAAGGCATGAAAGTGGAAGAGCTGTCCCTGCCCACTGGTGGTAGATGCACTGCATGAGCTACCAGGGCAGTGCTGGAGAGCTCCCCCTGGTGGTGTATATGTGAGAGAGCAGACAGGCTAAGTAACTCAGCTACCACCCAGGCCCAGATTCAGGACTTTGAGTTGGCCTACCCCAAAATCTACCACATCTATGAACTGTGGGAACACATGAAAGGGCCAACCCAGCCGATCCAAAGCTGCAGGATCTTCATGACACAGAGCAACAACAGAATATCTGAAAGGAGTCCCGATGAGGATCCAATATTGATGATGTAGCAGAAGCTAGAGGCCTAAAACCAGATTAGTGATTCATTGCAAATGAGCATTTGCAAGTAAAGATGTGTGGACAAAGGGGTGTACTGTGGGACACACTGTGACACACTACAGCTTCTGCCTCAAGGTGTCTTCTATGTTCACTTACTTCTGTTTTAAGGTTTTTGTTTTCTTTTGGCAGGGGGAGGTTGCAAGGGCAGAGGGAAGATATGAAGGGGTGAGGAGATGAGTGTGACTGGGGTTCACGATGTGAAACTCACACAGAATCAATGAAAATTTTTATAAAACTTACATTTCCTCCTTTACAATGGCTGTGTTGTTCAGTCTTGATTAGATGCAGAAGCACCTAAGCAGCTACTGACCCACATTCTGGGTGTGTCTATGAATAGTTTTCAGTTGTGTTGTGGTAAATATTTAATCTCAGCCTGGGAATTTCTACCACCTTTGGTCATTCAGTTCTCAGATAAAAGACACACAACTTTTGTATTAAAAATAAGCCTTTAATACATGAAAGCTGAGCAGATGTTTACCTTCTATGCTATTATGTCTACTTCCCTATCAATAACCCCAAATTACAACTTGCTATGTTCCATCTGGCCTGCTCTTAACTCCAATTGGCCATATTTTCATGATTCTCCTACCCCATGGTGTCTTGTCCTCTGTCCACCTTCTCTTCTACTCCTCCTGGTCTCTTTCCAGCCCCTAAGCCTGGAAAACCTAAACCCCGCCCATCTCTTTTCTGTTCTGCTATAGGCTGTCGCCATCATTATTCGCCAATCAGAGATAACATGGGGGGAGGCAAGGTTACAAAACATCACTTGTATATCCTCAGATTCTCTCATCCATGAGGGCAATCATGGTCTGGGGCCAGTATTTAGCGTTACAATACATAGCAATAGACCAAACCTCAACAGGACTGAGGAACTGGAAACATCCACTGTGATCATTACGGTCAGCACCATCCCAGAGGCTATCGACCCATGAATAGAATCAAAAGAGAATTGGAGGAAGCCCATGAATACAGAACCAGATCCTCATGGCAGACCCAGCTTTTGTTCTCCTGTGGGCCCTCTCCTTCTGTCCCTGCCCTTCTAGCCCATCCCCATGCCCGCCTGTGAGTTCCCAATACCTAGAGTGGTCACATCTAGCAGGGACTCAGAAGCACTCCCTACTAGGCAACCCACAACCCCCACATACTCCTAAGATCCAGAGAGGACAACAGAAACCACGGAGTGGGAAACCCAACCAACAAAAACAAGACCAGAATCAACACCTGGAATTAACCATCATTCCAAACCCGGACGCCTATATAACAGTAAAAAACATCCAGGACAATATGTCTCCACTAGAGCCCAGCAACCCCACTACAGTAGGCCCCGAAATAAAATATAGCTGAGGCTCAAAGCGCAGATGTCAAAATAGCTATTACGAATATGATCAAGAACTTTAAAGAAGATCTGGATAAAACACAAACAGTGGAAGGGAATAAAGAAAACTGTTTAAGATATGAAAGTTTAAATAAAATCAATTTAAAAAAAACAAACAGAGGTAAAACTGGAAATAAAAAAAATTTAGGAACTCTGGGGCCACCCACTCATCTCAAAATTTTTGACCAAGAATTGCTCCTGTCTGAAGGAAATCCAGGGACAGAAATGGAGCAGAGACTGAAGGAAAGGCCATCCAGAGACACTCCCCAACACATACAACTTGGGATTCATTCTATGTGCAGGCACCAACCCCCAAACACTATTGCTGATGCCATGTTGTCCTTGCAGACAGGAGCCTGGCATGTCTGTACTCTGAAGTACAGACATGTCTACAAGCACCTGACTAGACAAATGCAGATACTTACAGCCAACCATGGACTGGGAACCCTGTGGAAGAGTTAGGGGAAGGACTGAAGGAGCTGAAGGGGATTGCAACCCCATATGAAAAACAACAGTATCAACTAACCAGACCCCTCAGAGCTCTTAGGGACTAACTCACCAACTACAGAGCATACATGGGCTAGTCTGTGGTCCCCACGACATACATAGCAGAGGACTGCCTCATTTGGCCTCAGTAGGACGGGATACACTTGGCCCTGTGGAGGCTTGAGACCCCAGAGAAAGGAGATGCTCAAGTGATAAGGTAGGAGTGAGTGAGTGAGTAGGCAGAAGAGCACCCTCTTAGAGGCAAAGGGAAGGGTGGTGGGTGGGGGGGCTTGTGGAATGGGTAATAGGGAAGGGGATAACATTTGAAATGTAAGTAAAGAAAATAATTAATAAAAAAAAAAATTAGGAGCTCAAACAGGAACTTTGGGGCCAAGCCTTACCAACAGAATACGAGAAATGGAAGAATCTCAGGAATTGAAGACAGAATTTTTAAAAAAAAATGGATACCTTGGTCAAAGAAAATTTTAAATCTAAAAAAAAAAAATCAAACATCCAGGAAATTTGAGACACACACACACACAGAGAGAGAGAGAGAGAGAGAGAGAGAGAGAGAGAGAGAGAGAGAGCGAGAGAGAGAGACCAAATCTAAGAATAATAGGAATAGATGAAAGAGAAGAAATCCAGGTCAAAAGCACAGAAAATATTTTTGACAAAAATCATAGAAGAATATTCCCCAAATCTAAAGAAAGGGGACCTATAAAAATACAAGAAGCATACAGAACATCAAATAGGCTGGACAAAAAAATTCCCCATGAAATATAATAATCAAAACTCTAGGCACTCT
>JADRCD010158874.1:0-14298 GCA_019843815.1 Montemys delectorum
TAATAATAATAATAATAATAATAATAATAATAATAGACATTGTTAAAGACAACCTTGAGTGAAGTTCTAGATGAGCTAGTGTGAAATTGGAGACTTTAGAACAGAGATTCATATTTCACAAACTTTAGTTCCTCTCTGATAATAATTTCTTCTATGGATCTATTGGGAAGAGCTGAGTAAATATGTAGCATACTATTGATGCTTTGAAATAGCTTACTAAAGTAACAGCAACACCAATCTTCAGTTGCTGCTTTAAGTTTAACCATCTGTGGCAAACAGAATTTTCTAAATATGAAATGACTAAAAGTTGTCAGAAGGAGAGAATGTCATTTCTTTCAGTGGTATAGCTGTGGATAAGTTGTCCACCTTCTAGTTAAAAACCCTCCGAACCATGGTTGGGCAAGCAACTCTAATTTAACATGGTCACAACACTAGAAGAAGGCATGGAAGTACAAAAAGATTGTGGGTGAAAGGTAAGGAAAATGAGACAGGGGAATGGATTTTAGTCTTTAATGTTTCATCAATATTCTCTGTATTTGAAAACAGTTTTTGGATTTTGTAAGAATTTTCAGTTATTCTTATTAATCACTGAATAATTCCAAATGCCAACCCTGATGAAAATTTTACCTGGGGTCTAGAGAGCTGGTGAAAATCGTTTGTAGCTCTTACAGATGATTATGTTTAGTTTCCATCACCCACACGGAGACTTACAAGTCTGTAACCCTATCTTCAATGGATCCAACATTCTTGGTCTCCTCAAGTACCTGGCATGCACATAGTAGATATAAATTCATGAAGGCAAAACACTCCTGCACATAAAATGAATAAATCTAAAAACACATTTATTCAAAATTGTAATTAATGGATAAGATGGTCATCTTTTTGTGTTTAGTTTTTTTCTTTATTGAGATACAAAGAGCAATTTGCAGTAGTATAGATCATACTTAGTATTTTTTTTTTTTTTGAGACAGGGTTTCTGTGTCGTCTTGGCTGTCCTGGAACTCATTCTGTAGACCAGGCTGGCCTCAAACTCAGAAATCCGCCTGCCTCTGCCTCCCAAGTGCTGGGATTAAAGGCATGTGCCACCACCACCCAGCCATACCTAGTATTTTTATCTCTTCCTGAGGATATATCATGCTGTACAATTCTCAGTGCCATGCCACAGAAGGGAGCTGCAACTCTCAATGAATGCCAGTCATAGGGAAAGCAGGTGACACTGAAGCATCCTTTATCATTGAGCTAAGTTGTTTGGCAGGCTAAGTGTAATTAATACATTTTCATCTTTTGATAGCTACAACTTACAATGTGTTTATCTAGATATAACCCACTATATAAAGGACCATCTGTATATACATGTTCATAATCATCACACAATTAAATTGATTACTTTTATCAAATATAAATTTTACTTTTATATAGTTAATATAATTTTACATAGTTGACATAATTTTGTTGTTTAGTTGATTTACCCATGTAATCCTAATAAATACAATCCTCCATTAAGACTCAGAATTCAAATAGAGCTAGCCTATGTATTTGTTCACTCAAATAAGATGCATTTTTAATGTCTAGCCACAATTTTCAATTATATTTTCCAAACATATTTTAACACTTCCCTAAATATCGGAGAACTTGAATGTTCCTTCAGGAAAATATACAAAACAAATGATTGTATAACAATATCATTCCAAAAAATGGTTCTCAAACAATAATATGAAGAAAATTTGCAAGAAAAGCTAGATAGATTTGAACATTTATGTACATGTATATGTATTTACATTTACATATGTATATATCCTAGATATAATAGATATAATAGATTTATAGATCCACCTATGTACGCATGCAGTATTGATAATATCAGTACTCCTATCACATTCAAATTTTGGAGAAAAAATAGAAAGGGATGAAGAAAGGAAAAGAAAATGAATGAATAGGAAGAATTAAAAGAGGGAGAAATGAAATAGAGAAGTATATATTTGGATGATTCATATGTATTTTGAATGTAACCTGATATTTTAATGTTCTACAACTATGATGCTTAACAGTTTTGTGCCATTTGTGTGTGTGTGTGTGTGTGTGTGTGTATGTGTGTGTGTGTGTGTGTGTGTTGACATTTGGAAAATTAACTGGATGGATGACACGGGTAGATTTACTTTTATGATTAAATCACCCTGATGGGCTGATTTTCTCAATGAAGCAACGATACAATACATAACTATATTAACTCAGCATCATCTTGTGTCTTTAGTCAATAGCAGCTACCTCATTGATAGGACAAAACTTGTCCTAGGGGTATAAAATGATGCAACTGTACACAAGTCACCAACTACAGGAAAGCACTACTACAGTCTAGTACACTGGTCAAAGCTACTATGGCCTTTATTTAACACTCCATTGTTAATGACAGATACATAAAGAAAAGCCATTGATACCCTGAGAGGCAAGCATATTCCTCTCCTTTAACATGTCTGTTATAGTATTGTCGTAGATGACTGTGGAATGATAATTTTATTTATTTATTTACTCATTTATTTATTTTTGTTGTTGTATATTGCTTTTATTTTTTAAACTTTTATTGCATTATGATGAGAAAAATTACATGATTTGAATTTAGCTGAATTTGTTAACATTTAAAAAACATATTTTAAGTAAATAGAATTAAATCACATTCTTGTTTCCCTTTTGTACCCCAACTTCTCCCAGAGACCCCCTTCAATATCTACAATATCTTTATTGTCATATTCCTTAAAATTTATAAAGTCTTATAAAATAAAAAATAAGTATTATAAAAGTTGTTTGATATAAAACAACAATCAATTTAACAGTCTTAAGTAGATGCTTGTCTACAGCAATAGTGAAAATACATTTTTCTCAATATAAATTTTAAATAACTCCAAGCATATTAACTGTATACTTCAAAATAATACATCACTACTAGTATTTTCTTAAATGAACATAAATATATAAAGTCTTTTTGTTTGTTTTATATTTAGTAGAGTTTAAAATCTTGGCTCTTACTGTGGTACAAGCCCAAAATAAGAACAATTTTTAGACATTAGATTTCATTGTAATAAGGCTGTACTTCAATGACCCTCACATCACCAAAGGATTTTACCTCCATAGTAGCTAAGCTGAGAGTTGATAGTTCTGCTTCACCAAGAAATGAATTGTAGGCTCAATTTTTGGATACAGACTTCCTGCTATGGTCAAAGCTATTTGACTTGAGTGAGTGACTTTATTCTCAGCCCACAGCGAACAGGTTACATTCATTTAAGAAATGGTGTAGGTATTAAAATGGTCTATCCATAAAGTCATTCACCAACTGTTTCAATGAACAATGATTCTGCTTGGAGGGTGGCACAGACATTGGGTGAGGGTAAGAATTTGGTTCATTAGCTGTGATAATTTGGAAAAGCATTCATCTCAGAGAAAGAGTAACTTATAAAGTCATCTTCTTCAAATTTGATACAAGAGTTACAAATGTCAAGCAAAGCATTCAGTCTCACTCTTTGTTGTTCTTTTACAAGCAACCTCCCTAGTTAATTGTCTATGTTTCTTTTGGGTATATAAATACTTTTGAAATATATAAGCTGTTCTGAAAACCATAATATAGTGTAAAGACATGAAATAAACAATATACTAAGAGAAGGTGAGATAGGAGAAGTAAGATTTCAAGACCCTTATGTTGTACACAGCCAGACACTGTCACAAACAAACAAGCTGAAGTATATAAGGATTGTACAATGTTTGACTACCTCTCCAATTACCAAATTAGAGTGACTATTGGATGAAAATCAACAAATTTCTAATTCCTCATATTATTGGATTGCAATCGATTAGGATATGCTGGTAATAATTAATTTTCATATTAATATATTAAGAAAAAGTAATTGTCACTTCCTGTTGTTTTTGTTGTAAGAGGTGGAATTAGGTTTGTGTGGATTTGTTGAAAGATTACCTTCTTGCTTCTTCTGGGGTGTAGTTTTGCTCCTTATGTTGATGTATTCCATCTATTATCCTTTGTAGGGCTGGATTTGTAGAAAGATATTGTGTAAATTTTGTTTTGTCATGGAATATCTTGTTTTCTCCATCTATGGTAATTGAGAGTTTTGCTGGGTATAGTAACCTGGGCTGGCATTTGTGTTCTTGTAGGGTCTGTATGACATCTGCCCAGGATCTTCTAGCTTTCATAGTCTCTGGTGAGAAGTCTGGTGTAATTCTAATAAGCCTGCCTTTATATGTTACTTGACCTTTTTCCCTTACTGCTTTTAAAATTCTTTCTTTGTTTAGTGAATTTGGTGTTTTTATTATTATGTGTTGAGAGGAATTTCTTTTCTGGTCCAGTCTATTTGGGGTTCTGTAGGCTTCTTGTATGTTCATGGGCATCTCTTTCTTCAGGTTAGGGAAGTTTTCTTCTATAATTTTGTTGAAGATATTTGCTGGCCCATTACATTGGGAGTCTTCCTTCTCTTCTATACCTATTATCCTTAGGTTTGGTCTTCTCATTGTGTCCTGGATTTCCTGGATGTTTTGAGTTAGGAGCTTTTTGCTTTTTGCATTTTCTTTGACTGTTGTGTCTATGGTGTCTTCTGCCCCTGAGTTTCTCTCTTTTATCTCTTGTATTCTGTTGGTGATGTTTTTATTTATGACTCCTGATTTCTTTCCTAGGTTTTGTGTGGCCAGGGTTGTCTCTCTTCTGTTTTCTTTATTGTTTCTATTTTCATTTTTAGATTCTGGATGGTTTTGCTCATCTCCTTCACCTGTTTGATTGTGTTTTGCTTTAGTTCTTTAAGGGATTTTTGTGTTTCCTCTTGAAGGGTTTCTAGCTGTTTACCTGTGTTCTCTTGTATTTCTTTGAGGGTGCTATTTATGTCTTTCTTAAAGTCCTGTATCATCACCATGAGAAGTGATTTAATATCTGAATCTTGCTTTTCTGGTGTAATGATGTGTCCAGGACTTGCTATGGTGGGAGAATTGGGTTCTGAGGATGCCATATGACCTTGGTTGGTGTTGTTTATTTTCTTATGCTTGCCCCCCCCTCCCCCGACATCTGGTTATCTCTAGTGCTACCTGCCCTTGATAAATCTGATTGGAGCCTGTCCTTCCTGTGATCTTGGTTGTGTCAGAACTCCTCAGAGTCAAGCTGTCTCTGGGATCCTGTGATTCTGGGATCCTGTGATCCTGGGCTTGTTAAATCACCTGGGAGTGGGGCTTCCTCTGTGTGTTGTGTGACTGGCTGTAGAGCTTGTGCCCAAGGTCTGCTCAGGACACCGACCCAGACAGACTGGAAGGAACCTGAGTCACTGGGCTGGCAGAGTTCCTGTGTGCCTGGTCCAGCTGGTCCTAGTTACTCCTAGTGTTGGGACAGATGTTGGTTCCTCCTCACCTCTGATCCTGGGTATGTCAGAGTGCCTGGGAGTGAAGCTTCCTCTGGTGTTGTGGGACTGTCTGAGGAGCTTGTGCCCAAGGTCTGCTGGAATGATAATTTTTTCCCACTATTTATTTTGATTTAAATAAAAGTATGTAAGATTTTATGGATCCCCCTATCAGCAGTAAAGATAGGCTGGTTGGTCCCTATTTGTGAACAAACATTTGGGTTTTTAAAAAAGATCATTCTTTTATTTACTTGTTTATTCATTCATTCATTCATTCATTCATTTGGCAGGGTATTTGCTCTGTAGCTCTAGCTGGTCTGGAACTCTGTGTGTAGACATGTTTGGCCTTGAAATCATAGAGATCCATCTGTCTCAGCCCAATGAGGCATTTTTATAGAATTCTATTTTTATTTTGTGCCTAGTAGCTATGCCGCCTATACTTTGGATTGTCACATCTCATTTAAAAGTAAATAAATTAATTAATTAGCATAAGCTCTAATGTCTTAATTATGTGTGAATACTGGGGCTTTGGATATTGAGGCCAAAGATTGATTTGGGAAGGAAAAGAGGTCTTCTACTGAACTACAACCCTAGCTGTGCCTTAGTTCAGTAGAAAAATATTATTTTGCTTTTCAAGTGTGCATGGTGATGGATGTCTCTAAAGTAGGCCGAAACAGGAGGATAGGGAGTTTCTGGAGAGCCAGAATTGCAGAGGGAGAGTCTAATGAAAACATAAGAGCAGCAGGGCAGTCCGGCAGTGGTGGCACACGCCTTTAATCCTAGCCCTTGGGAGGCAGAGTCAGGTGGATTTCTGAGTTCCAGGCCAGAATGAGTTTCAGGACAGCCAGGGCTATACAGAGAAAGTCTTTCTTGAAAAACCAGGAAACTTAAGAGCAAAGTTATTTCCTTTCTTAAAAGCCTATATTTAGAAAAGCCTAAAATGTTAGTAAAATGTAATGTTGTATGAGTAGACCATCTGCCAACATTTTGAAGTGCTACTTTACTGCATGATTACAAAACAGTACAACTGATATTACAGAAACAAACACATAAGAAACATGTGTCAGCCAGCACATACTCCAGATATAGAGGACACTATAACCGTGGAATGCAAATAAACACAGGCATTTGATAAAGCAGACAACACGAAAACTTACAAGGAGGCTGGAAACAATACAGATTGCACTACTTACTTTTGTGTAGTTCTAACCACACTACGTGGGGATGACTTAATGGGAGCTGATGCTTATTTTGACTTAGAATCTCAGTGGGTTTACGACTGCTTGCCCCATGTGTTTGTAGGACATCATGAAAGTAAGAACATGCGACAAGCTATTAGCATCATGGCAAACAGGAGCAGGGTGCAAGCAAGGGAGAGTCAGAGGGAAAGAGACATAAATAAGGTTGACCTTAATACCTGCCTCCAATGACTCTCTCCAGCAAGGCCTTAAGTCCTGAACTTTCTACCACCTCCCTAAGTACTGCCAACAATATTTGGGGAACAGCGATGCAAAAAAAAAAGAAATGAGCCTGTGGAGGACATGTGAGCCTCAACCATAACAGATTAACAGAAATAGACCCAGAACCCTACTTAGTCCCAGAGGGAGCTACAAAACATTTGCAGTTAAGCTATTGCTTGTTAGTAGTCCCAAAGCAGATTGCTGGGGAAAGATAATCTAGATCCTGTATTCTGCATTGCAAAGGAATAGAAATTGCATCTGAGAGTTACATATTCAGGGATAGTCATAGATCACATAGCTATACATGTGATTTATTTATTTATTTAAAAAGTTGTTCCTTCTCCCCCATTTCTGCTCCCCATCTCATCTTTCCACAGAGCTCCTGCTCTCCACCCACCTTCTCTATTTTATTTCCCCTTTTGAGTAAGATTCAAGAATCCTCTCTTGGGTTCTCCTTGTTATTTCCCTTCATTGGGTCTGTGGATTGTACCATGGTTATCCTATACTTTATGGCTAGTATCCACTTACACTTGAACACATACTATGCATGTCTTTTAGGTCTGAGTTACTTCATTTAAGACGATATTTTCTAGTTCTACCCATTTGCCTACAAATTTCATGATGTCCTTATTTCTAACAACTGAATAGTATTTCTTTGAATGTACCACATTTTCTTTGTCCATTCTTCAGTTGGGGGTCATCTTGGCTGTTCCCAGTTCCTGGCTAGTACAAATAAAGCGGCTATGAACATGGTGGAGCATGTATCCTTTTGGTATGGTGGAGTATCTTTTGGGTATATGTCTAAGAGTGGTATAGTTTGGTCCTGAGGTAGAACTTTTTCCAATTTTCTACGAAACCACCAAATTGATTTCCTGAATGGTTGTATAAGTTTGCACTCCCACCAGCAATGGAGGAGTGTTCCTCATGCTCCACATTCTTGCCAGCCTGTGCTGTTGCTTGAGTTTTTGATCTTAGCCATTCTGGTCGATGTAAGGCGAAATCTCAGAGCTCAATAACTGGAGTGGGAACTGTCCCTGAATCTGTTACCTGTCTGTGGATCCCATTCCCCCACATGAGCCACCTTGTCTGGCCTCAGTGGGCAAGGATGTAGGAAGTCTTGCAGTGGCTTGGTGTGCCAAGGTGGGATAAAGCCTTGGGAGTGGGTAGGTCCTGCTTCTCAGAGGAAAAGAGGAGGGTAATGGCTGTTTAAGAGGAGGACTTGGAGGAGGTGGGGCTGTGGTTGAGATGTAAAATGAATGAATAAATAAATCAATGAAAATAAAAAACATTTCTTTCAGCCAATAGATAGCTCAGTGGATAATACACCTCCTTCTCTGACTCTACATGCATGACATGGCATATCATCATCCACAGACATGCATACAAGTGTACAAACAAAATAAATAGATGTAATAAAAATTCAATGTTTTCCTTTTGAAACATTCCACATTCATTCAAAGGATGGTGCCACTACTCAGCATGCCTTTATGTTTCTACTTTCAGAGTTTTACTACCCAAGGAAGAAAAATATTTCCCAGAGACTGTGAATAGCATGAGTTCATTTATGTTCTGGTTTACTGTCATAATTACTGCACACGACATCATGATTGTAATTGCCTGTGCTGCGAAATGTGACTCACCAGATGCTGATTGCCAGAAGATGATCTGTCTGTGCTAGGAAGTTTGAAGAGCTTTCCCATTAGGGGAGTGAAGGATGATGTAGTTTGGAGTGTATGTATCATCAGAGACCACAAAGTCTGTAACAAGCAAACAGACATTCCTGACACAATGTTTAGCAGTTATTCCTTATTGGGTTTTCTTTTAGGACTTGCAAATATGATGTGGAGTGAGAAGTGAGATTTTTTTTTGACTTTTTCCTATATACTGGGCATGATGTTGGTATGTCATATGTGTTCTCTATGATTTTGTAAAGTGAGTACTTTTTAAATGATTAAATAATGTCCAGTTGATTTTCTTTACAAACGAATATCCTAGCTATGAAAAAAATCAAATTACTCATAGCTTTATTTTTGCATCTATATACTTTTTCTTATCTTTCCCACTTATTGCTTATTTGATGTGTATATTTTTTTGAGACACTTTTAACTTTTGGTAGAATTCGACAGAATCTAGTGAACAATATTTGACTTAGAATAGAATTGGGGATTGCATATGAGGTACTGAACATGTTTTGAACATTAAATATTTCATCATCCTTAGTTCTTCTGATTTCAAGTGCCAGGTAGAACAGACTCTTGGGATAGGCTTTTATGGGTTTGTGTACATTTGCACATGTGGGATTTTCATTTCAGTTAAGTTCACAGAGTATGGGTGTCTACTTCTATATCATTGAAATATTTTTGTTGTGATTCATTGTTTTTCTTCTTCTTAATAATTCATAATTATTTCTGGTAAACAAGTATGCATATTCAAAAAATGTGTATTTCACACTTGCTCTATTCAGGGTCCCTATTAATTTGCATATTACATTTTTAAATAGTAAAATATTTATATTAAAATATTCTTTTTTAGTGACTAGAAAGTAGACACCTTTAAGTTTGTCTTTGCATTTTATATTGAATTTTTCTCCATTTGTATTGTGTGCTTCATTATATAATACAATAGATAGCAGTTATAGGATAAGGCCGTCCTCTGAGTCCCACAAGGATGTTTTCATTGTAGAAACTTGACAGTTCTGACAATCCAGACTTTTTTTTTTAAAAAAGGACTGTTATCTCTAATTTCAAAGTAATCATTCTTTCCCTTAAAACAATAACATTGTGGAGAGGATCAATGTGGTCTCTCAACAACTCTTGTCAGTGGAGAACAAGTTTGCGGGTTTCTGGTGACAGTGTGAAATATTCACTGGGGACCAAGGAACATAACCATGGGCTTTGTCTGGGAGTCTTAATGATTGTTTGATATAACACGAGTCTGCCACGTACTAAGGAACAAACAACTTCTGATATCTGAGGTGGGGGTGGCTGGTTATTTTTTGTAGTAGATATTATAGGGAGAGCAATGCACGTCCTTGACTGAAGAACAATAAGAAAACATGCAAAATAAAGCTGATGCCTTAAGGCAATTTTCCTTTGCAAATTCAAAAGGTATTTGGCAATCTACTGCTAATGTGTCTCCACGATAATATATTCTTGTCTTGAACACTGCAGTTTTTGTTTTCTGCTAACATATTCTTTCCAGCACTTATGTTTCTACCAACCACTCAGTTATATATGCATGAGTTCATGTTTTCACATTGTGTACTTTATTCACACCCTCCTCTGCACTTGATGAAACACTTAACCCAACAGTGTATTACTTATCTCTTCTGAGCACCATGTTCACATTGGTACAACCTTATTCCAGAACTTTCTCAACACAACATAATTATAGGTCAGTCTACCCACTAGTACTGAATGCACTCAACAAAATAGCCGTTTAGTTCAAAGGAAAAACTTATCAAATACATTTTTTGCTTAATTATGTACATGTTTGGTTTGTCCACTGAGACTGGTGAAAGTGGCACTCAATGTAGGCTAAAGAGGCTTTGGTAAGCAAATACTCTAATATATTCTGTTAGTTTAGTTGGTGGGTTAGCAAAGCAAATGATAGCAAAATCTGAGAGAGTAGAATAGAAGAAAGAACTGGTTTCTAAATATTTCTTTTTGGAGCACATGCCCAATGATCAGACTTCTTCCATCAAGTGCCCATATTTTAATATTCTGTCTCTTCACAATAGTATTGTATATTAAGAATCAAACCTTTGAAAAGTGAACCCTAGAGAGACAGTTCAAATTTAGCTTATAGCAAAAGGGTAGTTTGCAAACAATTGATGTACCTGTGAGGGGCTTCTTCCCAGATACCAGGAGCCAGGGTCCATGTCTGGTGCATTAAACAACAAAGGTCTTATTATTTCACTTGTAAACTCTGCCTCTTTTCAAACCCATCGAGATCTATCAGAGTGGCATCTGGGTGGGGCTTTATAGAGTTTTAGTACTTTCTCCTATATGGCTTCCTTCTACATTAGTCTTGTCTTTAGAAGGCCATCTGTGACACTGTAACTTCAAATGGCTGCTGTGACACATGCAATTCAGTTGGTTTCCATTACAATACCAACTTTATAGGTTCTTATGTGTGCCTTGACCAAATATAATTTAAACATCTTGAAACCCAGCTTTCTAGAGGAAAACCTTCTCTATACCATCTCTAAAATGAGATAGAAGAATCGGGTAACCTATTTGTGTAGTTCAGTAGCATTCTTTTTTTGTTTTAAGTGGGGGATTAAATCTTTTGTAACCTTCTTAAACTTTTGTTACCTCAGTAATTTAAGGCGACAAGTTAAATGCTAATGAAATTGATAGGGGTGAGTAAGTGGTCAATGACCAGCCTCATCTGACTACATAATGTAGTAGAAATTGCTAAAATATGCAGGACTGGTGTAATTTTGACAAAAAAATAGTGTTCTGCTGGGCTTTATATCTCCCTGGGTGATATTAAAAGGCAGGAATGTTGTTAAGTACCACATTTCTTTGGAAGAAAGTTGAGAGACTTCAAACAATCTGGAAGCAGTTAAACAAATAAAAATTGGAGCATCTGGAAATTTCACGTTTCTGCTGTCAATGAAAAAGTGGACGGTAAAATCTAATATTGAATTTAGATGATATTCCACTCTATCCCCGTAGTCACAAAACAAGCTGCAGGAGTCAGGCACCTGACTTTTCTTTTTAATTAAGTATCTACTAATGTAAAACTATTTGTAAATTTTAAACAGATATTGCCTGACATTATTGTACTCTATAAAAGGACACAATGAGCCTGTGCATAGTGAATGTGTTTTTTTAAGGATTCAAGTTTACAGTTGAATTTCAGTAATTTTGGGGGAGCCCAGGCTGCCTTGTCTGTCAAGGCATAGTTGAGATACACACATCTGCCGATAGCGCCTTTTGAAAAGCAGTTCTCATTTTGATCATGTCTTTTCTATTTTACGAACTGTTCCTTAGTTTTTGAATGTCATGGATACAGCTGGGTCATTGGTGAACCTTGCTGTACTTTTTCATAAAGAATAAATAAGCCCCTTGTCCTTTGAGTAATTCAGTACAGCACTTCAAGGCTCATGGCAGATTTGCTTGTGCAGTTTGCACAAAGCAGTACAGATGAACATTTTAAGATTATTGGTGAGGAGTGTGACCTCTCTCTCTCCCTCTTCCTCATTGTGTGTGTGTGTGTGTGTGTGTGTGTGTGTGTGTATGTGTATGTGTGTGTGTGTGTCAGAGAGAGAGAGACAGACACACACACACACACACACACACACACACACACACACACACAGAGAGAGAGAGAGAGAGAGAGAGAGAGAGAGAGAGAGAGAGAGAGAGAACAACAAAGTAGTTAACAATGTTTGCAACAGTGTTTAGAGGGATCAGGGTGGCCTTAAGAGGTAGAGTCAGAGAAGGGATATGGTTGGCGTCACTCTAATAGTTTAAGGAGCTGAGAATTGCAGGAGTGAACTGCAGTACTAGGGCTCTCTGGTTCATATGGGTGGACAAATGGGAAGTCAGAGTGGGGGACCAAGAAGAGCTGAAGCCTTGGGGACACTCAGAAATTCTCTGCTTATTGATTCTTTGATACATATACCAGATGATCAGTTGACAGGCTAGTGGGGTCATCACCGTTCCTGTGTTATATATCTCCTTTCTAATAGACTCTTGATGAGGGTTTTGCAACCCCTTTCTGTAAGGAGTCTTTGATGAGACCTTAGGAAAGCCTGCTTTTGTTGTTGCTGTTGCTGTTGCTTGTTTGTTTGTTTCTTTTTCTGATCTGGTTTTAATAGTCATATGTACTCATGTAGTCACAATCTACCTTGATATCTTTCTTGATCCAATTGTACTTCAAAAAGCAAGCCACTTATCAAGTCTATGCCTTATAGGTGGTAATAGACAGGTCTTATGTTTACATTCAAATTTGAAGAGGCACCCTGATTCTTTCTGAATTTTTACTTAAAATTGAACACATTACTGAGTAAAATAGAAGTGGGGAACTCATAAAGTCCTAACACTAGATGAAGAACTACAGGCTATTAATAGTTAATGGGTACTGACAGCAGAAGAATGTAGGGATGAGCCTCTTGATAGGTTATCCATTCTTAGGTGGTTAGCCCAAAACACATGTATATCCAAGCTATACTAAATATACTCAGCAAGACTATATTTATATATTCATGCTTATATATGCATAAATATTCACATATTTATAAATAAAAGACATAAAATATATTCAAGAAAAACCAGCCATTGTATGATAGTCACTAAAAAGTAGCTTTTTATATATTAAAATTAGGGCAAGTCTCCTAACAATCTGGAGTGGTTATCAAAATTGATGATAAAAATCTCCTAAGCAAATAGTTTAAGATCCCCTGTCAGGGGAAGAGGAAATTAAATAAGAAGTAAGTCTAGCAGGATTATTCTCTTCAGTGATATTGGAATGGAAGCTGATGTGAGTACTTCAGTCATTCTTTTGTCTGTGTGTCTGTCTGAATCATTCTATTACTCAATCTCTGTGTCTCTCACTTTCATTCCCTGTGTGTGTTGTAGAATTATTGTCCTATTACAACTGTACTCTCTCATTGAGGAGGCCAATTATTTAAATAAACAACATGAAGGAAATGAAGATATTTACCATGCTTGAATTGTGAGAGAGTAAATAAGTAGTACTCTATGGAGAAAAGGAAAGGAATTTAATCTAAAAAACTTGAGCCTAAGCCAGTTAACATATTTGCGTTGTGCAAAATGATTTTCATAGCAATGGGAATTTGGAAGTCTCCAAGCAATTTAATTCTAACATTTTATCTTATTTCCTAATATATTTCATCTTGATAAGAGGCCAGACTTTCTTGTGATATCCAACGATATAAATATCAATAGAGAAAATTTTGCCAGAAAAAAATGTATTTTAAGTGTAGAAAAAAATGGTATATTGGATATAACATGGGATTTTGAGCCAGACTGTTTAAATTCTAGCTACCATTTAATAATACCATGATAGTTTGGCAAATCATTTAACTTTTGTAACCCACATGTTTCATGTTTTAAATTAGAGTAAAAGTGCCAATTTACAAGAACCGAATTACAAACAGAGTATAATGTTGTGCTTTTAGCTTTCAGTGCCCACTCATCCCCATTAAGGATAAGAGATAACCTCAGTCTTGTAGCCATCGTAATGAAACGAGCTTATCAGAACACTGAAGCTACACACGTAGTAATCATCATGGAACTATTAGTGCTTTCTAGTTGAAGGATGGCAAAGTGTTTCCCTTAATGGGAATTGTACTTACTTCTCTGCCTTTGCCTGTTGCTTCTCAGATGCACCCAGTAGTCTTGGGAAGTGTTAAGGCACATCAGAAATGTAGAATTAACTGAATGAAACACAGTAACTGCGACAAAGTCATCAGCCACGATGACGGA
>JADRCD010158885.1:3907-15885 GCA_019843815.1 Montemys delectorum
TATTATTATTATTATTATTATTATTATTATTATTATTATTATTATTAAAGGCAGGGTTTCTTTATGTAGCCCTGGCTGTCCTGGAACCTGCTATGAAGACCTGCCCCCTAATTTTTTTATTAAATCAAGTGTGGCTAAAGAAATGAAGTTTTTAAAGATCTTTCAGTTTTAAAAAAGAAAATAATGAAAATGTATTAAGTTGCCTTGGAGCTGGAGAGGCAAAGAAGTTAGCTGCTCATTCTAAGCCTGGTTAAATATTCTGTGCTTAAGTTTCTTCCTCTAACAGGTGTAGACTGGAAGTCTTAGCATCATTTCTGTGAAGTCCAGTTTCAGCTCCAAAGCCTCCATGCCTTCTAATTTTTCAAGTGAATTAACAGTGGTGGTCTGACAGTCAAAGCAAGCCCTCCTCCACCACACCTTCTCCACCAACATAGAATCACGCAACTGCAATCAAGGCATCATCAGGACCACCGTCCTACTGTAGGCTAGGGGAGTATGACTGATGCCTTACCTTTTCTTGCTGTAGAGGCATCCTCCTGCAGGGCTGTAACCTTCTGGCAGCAATCTCACTATGACTGCTTCTGGTATGTGGGGTGACTTCTAACTGTCTCCCCTCATCCCTCCTCCACACTGGGCTGGCACGGGGAAGCTTGAAAGGTTCACAGGTTGGGAAATTTGTGCCCAAAATAATGCAAAAGAGTAGACCCATAAGTGATGGAGGTCTAGTGGGGAGCAATTTGATCACTGATAGGACTGCATTTAAATTGGATTAATGCCCATTCTAAAAGGAATAGAGTATCTTCTTTGGCTTAGATCTCCCTATAAAAATTATGAAAAGGTATTCTTTTTTTTGGACCAAGCTTTCGCTCTTGACCCCAACAGATTAAAATAAAAATAAAAATGGAATCACTTGTTCAAAAAAAATTTAGCTACTAAGTTGAAACTGAGTTGTTTATCTGATTTTCTGAGAAATCAGTATTAGAAGGGGAGCCAAGCTCCCTAACTGGCCAGTTTCAGTTGGCCTGGATATGAATTCTCCTCTGTCTTTCTCCTTGCACCTAGAGTAACCTGGTGTTAATCACGGGTTTTGATTTCTTTCTAGTTTTTACTTCTGCCTTGTAAAAATGTAACTTTGAAATGGACACCCCCATTTTTTTTTGTTTCTGTGTTCCTCATCCCTTTTCTGTTTTAAAAACCAACCCCCCTAGTTGACCTATTCCAATCCTATTCTATTTTTACCAAAGGAAGTGTTATACAATTATAAAATTGAAGAGTGTCAATGAAGATCATTAAGCTAACTCATAATTTATTTTTGATAAATCCTTGGTATATAAATAAAGACATCCACAGGCTCTGGGGTCTAGGAAGTGAAGTATTATGAATCCTGTTTTGAAAGCAAATTCTGGATGAAATGGGAGAGTCCTTAAGACCAAAACAATTTTCTATCGTGCAGACAAGAACGAGTACATTTATAACGTTAGTTTTATGAATGAAATTGGAGCTGTCATTTAGAACAGTACTGAAGAGAAGACCAGCGCTGAACACGGTTGCTACCATCCTCTGCATTGAGTCCACAGCTAAATAAAAAGGCATGAGCTGAGCATCAGTGTTCCCTTCTTTCTGCTTCTGGGCTGCAGATGCAATGTGACCAGCTTCCATACATGCCTTTCCAGACATGGTAAACTACCCACCAACTGTGAGCCAGAGAAAACCCTCTCTCGGGCAGTCTTTTAGTAAGATATGTCTTATTCATGTATTATAAGAGCTGATATTGTACATAAGCAAGTTTCCCGAAATTAATTACCCATTTAATACTGTTTTCTTATAACTCCACTCACTGTTTTTTTCCCCAAAAGTTGATTCTAAGGTATACATGAAAAATTTAAAGAATAGTGATGAATTTTAAAATCAAAAGCAAATTTAAAGAAATTCCTTTCTGAGAGCTAAACATTTATTATAAAGCCACAATGATTAAAATCCTGTGGTGCTAGCTGGCCTGATAATAAATGAAGGAATAAACAAATACCATAGAATAAAGAATCCAGAAGTAAACATATATTCATATATTCATGAAATTTGCATGTATGTAATGGGGTAGTCAGACGAAATCATGATAATCTTTGCTATAAATTGATAGAAAGATTTTTCTTATAAGTGTGCCATTGTAAGTTGATATGAAAAAATAAATGCATGTCCACTCATGCTGTAATAGTAACTGGTCTAGTTTTGCTTATTTATTTGTTTGTTTTAATAAATGAAGATCAACTAATAGATGCTCTAATCATACTAGTAGAACTAAGACTTTGGAAAAGTCAAATATTTGTAAAACATTAAACGCAAATGCACACACAAGGACGCACATATGCACACACACATGCAAACACATGCATGTACACATTCTTTCTAAATGAGTACATTTGGATCAACAATGAAGGTGAATGGAGTAGGTATATAGAAAGTAATATGAATAAATTATGAGATAACAGTGCACACCCACCCAAATAAGAAAAATAAATAAGCAAAGCATCAGAGGAAACAAAAAAATCTATGATGCTAATAAGTGCTGTCAAGGGTGACATTCTCTGCTTCTAATTTGTTATAACTTCTTCATGACACATTGCAGCTTTACTAAAAGCAATCAACTTTTACTCTGGGACAAAATATTCCTCTCCTATGTGTGCACCAACATGCAAGGCGTGTAACCAAAGCACATCTAAAAAAATGTGTTAGGAGTCATATTTCTGATGGCTCCAAGCTAGTATTAGCTCAAACATCCACAACAGTATCATTCTAAAACTGCATTATATTCTTGTCATAGGACATAAACAGCCACAGAAAGGCTTTTAGGTTATGTGGTCATCAGATACACTGGGAGATAACCACACTCTGTTTGGTATTGAATGATACTATTTATATAGTGTCTCCAATTTAGTAAGATCAATAACCAGGATAGACATTACATTTTTTAGAGGTGTGGTATGAAAATGACAGGAAAGTCTGTGGGATATTGAACGTATTCCATTCTTCACTCTGGATAGTAGTATGCGGCTGTGTTTATTGCTTATATTTAACCAATAGGCTTTACATTTATGAGTGACAACATGGATTTTATGCTTTAAAAGGAGAGTTAAATGTTTTAAGGTCAAAAAGTAAAGGAATCTTCAGTGTAAAGTTATTAGCTCTGACAGTCCTCCCACTGTCATATTCTGAGAACTGCTACTAAGTTCCATCATCACTATTTCTCTTTTAAAGTTTTGATTTCTTTTCTGGGCTTTTCTCTAGTGTTGCCTGGACACATAAACCAGGTGTCCAAATTTATCTTCAAAACTCAAAAGCTGGAGTTGGTAAAGTTGGGGACTATTTGGCTAATTCTTCATCTTCTGTAAGGTTAGTCATAAGGCTACCAAGATATCTTTTCTTTTAAAAAAAATACGAATAACACTGGCAGAAGCTGAACCTTCTCAGAATAGTTCTGTTTGGGGATTCTGAGGATAAGTGGCCTGATTCAAAGCATGACCCTTGTTTTACACAAACTTGTAAAGTTTCAATTTTGTTCCCGAGCATGTCCCAAGCTTACTGCAATAACATGCAGTGAAAGAAGTGTAAAATATGAATGGAATTGTACCAATGACATTTAAGATGCCGGTTCCACAAGTCTTTACATACAGGACATTGCAGCCTACTCTGAAGTCTTCAAATGGAAAACGCCCTTTCTTCCCTTGGGGTTGCACAAAACCCACTGTTTCCATAGAAACTGTGTCATGTGATGTCAAAGCTTGGGGGTTGGCCTTGAAGGATAAAACAAAGGGAGTATTGGCTAGCTAACAAGAAAAGCATCCTGCACTGATAGTACAGTCTATCAAATAACAAAGAAACAGACATGCATGCACCTGTTCTACAATTCTTGATATATTTAAAAATTGCGTACAATCTGTTTTCCAGAAGCACACACTATTTGGAAGTCAATATTTCTTTCCACGCATCAGGTCACTGAAAAAACCTGGGGGTTTGGGGAAATCATTAACATCTACTTTTTCAAGTTGATGGTGGAGGAATTTATTTGGCAAACCCTTGAAATGTGACTTCTGTCTCTCGGGGGCTGGATAATGCTCAAAGAAACAAGCATAATGGAAAAAATGTTTCAGACAGATATCAACTCTACAAGTGTCAATATCATATTTATGGGGCTTTATGTGCTTTTTAAAAAACTTCAAAACTAAGCAATGATTTATATAGATGCATTTAGGGATGTTTCTAATACAATGTGCTTTAGGAACAGCCTGTAGGATACAGGGTAGCCAATTTCCTTCATCCAGGGAAAACGTTGGAAGCCCAAATTTGAAGGTTCTTCTCGACTTTGTTCAAATCATGTTATGATTAAGTGCCTTTCTACATTTATTTGTTTATCTCTCTTTCTCTCCCTCTCTCCCTTTCTCCCTATCTATCTATCTGTCTGTCTGTCTGTCTGTCTGTCTGTCTGTCTGTCTGTCTACTTATCTGTGTTTTGAGGGATGTATGCTCCTGTGTGTGCGTGTGTGTGTGTGTGTGTGTGTGTGTGTGTGTGTGTGTGTGTATGCATCCACGTATGTGCTTGGACACTAAAGGAGAAGGAAACTGTATCCAGTATGCTGCTTTCATTCTCTCCACATTCTTCCATTGAGGCAGAACCTCTCACTGAAACTACAACTCTGTACAGTCAGAAACTCTCAGTGACCTCCTGACACTGCCTTCTACTATATGCAGTTAAAAATTAATAGGTCTATACATATAATTGACAGCATGAACTCTGTGCAAAAGGAGAAAAGTTAAAATATTTTAAGGTCAAAGAAATAAAGGGAACTTTCTCTGTATAGATAGTATCTCCATACATACTCTCACAGACATAATCGGAGAACTGTCTTCTGTCATCACTTTTTTTTTCAAGTTTTAAATTGTTGTTCAGGATTTATCTCCAAGTCTGTTTGGATGCATAAATGTGGTTTGTACTGCAGTTTCGGACACTTTGTGTGGGTGCTGAGAATTTGAACCCAAGTTCTGATGTCTGTCAGGGTTCTTAGCTGGCAAGCTATTCTCCAAGACTGAATAAATGTGTTAAAGGTGATGGTGTCAACCAGAGGGATTGACCTTTCTTCTGCTATTAGTTTTGGATCTCATGGAGTAAAGAATTGTGCTGTTCTAGCAAAGTGGCAGAAGTGGATTCTCTTCTAATATACATGGCCTCACTAGTCCTGGGAAGCTGCCTAGGTTCTCAGGGCTAGGCAGAGTTCCCTCCTGTTGAGTGGTATGCAAGTCCTTTAGACAGCTGTTGGTTGCCATGGAAATGTGAGTGCCACTTACTACACTGGTATCTTCTATGTTTGTTTTAAAGAAAATCCATGACTTGGAAGGGATTTAACTGACTGTTAACTTTGTGGATTCATGGGTTAAATTGTTAATTTGGTGACTTTAGCGTAATAATAGATGCTCCTACTCTGGCCATTAAACTTGCTAGAATATTGTCTTTCATTAGTTTACCTTTCTTCATTTTTATTCCAGAGAGAATATAAATATCCCAAAGTACTTTGCTTACAATCGTTACTCATGAAAGACCTTTAAAATGGTTAAATTTACATATGTGCACATGTACACACATGGATATGTAGACCCCAATCATATAAAAACTCTCTATTATCTATGTGATATGATAGTAACCAAGTTCAGAGTACTTCACAACCTAAGAAATAATTTGATTAAAATTGCATTGAGCCAGAGGGAATTTGTTCAAGTAATGCTTTTTAAATATATTTTAATGTGCTTCCTACCATCTGGTATCTCTTAGAAAAAATGTGACACACACACACACACACACACACACACACACTCCTCAGATAAGTTAAGTGTGTCTCCATACCAAGAATAGTTGTGTTTATTTTGTATTCACACTCTTTCGGACATAAGGTCTGGTGAAACTGATTACCTTTTATAATTTTCATGGAGACTTTAAAAGTGAATGGTTTGATTCTCCGTTTATTGAAGAATATAGGCAGCTTGAGTCCTTGTCTGCTGCAAACCTCACTTGGATGTCAAATCCTCATCTTGCTGACCGCAGACATAAAACCTTTAAAGAACTCTACAAATACCATATTTAGGATTAATGGATGCCAAAAGCCTCGGAGCCCAAGAGACTCTCACATCACACCCACACAGATGGTGGTCACATTATGGAGGGAGGCATCTTTTCAGAATGGCAGACACCACATAAGCACAAAGCATTTGTGAGTAGAAAGAGAAGAGTACACATGTTCAAGGTGAAACCTGAGTGTTAACCCTTGGGTCTCAGGTGCTATAGCCTCCAAGTATAACAGCTAGTCCCCCCTGAGACCCAAAGCTGCCTTGGAAAATGCCACTGTGGTCTACATTCACTGTTGTCATGGAGCTATGCATCCTCTCCATTGGCAGAAGGTCAACCCTGTATTTAAATGGAGCACACATCGAATAAATATGATATATAGTATATTATTTCTTTGTGGGTTCATTACAGGGTTTGGTGTGCAGCTTAAATTAGATGTCTGCAGAAATTTCTGCTTTTACATTTCAGGTATTTTATGAAATTCTTTCAGATTGACTGTATTTAAGGTTCCCTGAATTTCCTGAAAGCCTTTGAAGGGCGTGTGTGTGTGTGTGTGTGTGTGTGTGTGTGTGTGTGTGTAAAGTGACTCTTACACTCTCTATTCTGTTAGGAAGCCCTTTCAACCAACTAAAAAGCAACTTTCTTTTCTGTGTATGATCTGTTAGATGCTATTATTTTATAATAAGGCAATCTTTGTAAACAACCTTTAATTCAGAGACTTTCAAATGTCATTATCATAAGCACAAGCCCCTTTGAAATTGTATTTGGACTCTGCATGGCTTTCTAATGATCATCAAACTGGATTGCCTCAGTGGGTGAGTTCAGCTGGTAGATTTCTCTGGGTTTCACAGCACAGTCCTTTACATCCCTGACACTGCCAATGTGTGCATACAGCCAATTTTGGAAACAGAATGCGCCTGCTCTTCATCCTACTCAGACAGAAAGAAATATTCCTTTGAGGATATTTACATAAGCAGAGTGAGAATGCCTAGGAATTGCGCCTGATCACAGTGGCCAGTGGCTGCTTTCCCTTGCAAGGGCACCTTTAGAGAAGACGTTTATAGGATTCTGTTTTAACCTATCAGACCACCAATATCA
Source organism: Montemys delectorum (assembly GCA_019843815.1). Classification (NCBI taxonomy): domain Eukaryota; kingdom Metazoa; phylum Chordata; class Mammalia; order Rodentia; family Muridae; genus Montemys; species Montemys delectorum. The sequence continues at coordinate 11,115 of JADRCD010158885.1, forward strand.
CTTTACCCCTAAGATTCAGAGGTTACCTGACAATATGTGAGCTAATTTAGTGCTTTCTGAGCACTGGTGCTTTCATACAATTCAGTTGAAGTCTATAATCTTTAAAGGCAGATAATTTGCTCTTCCATTCTTTGTACACATATGCATGTGTGTGAATACTTGTATACACGTGCACAATTATGTGTATGAGTGCAGGCATGTGTTTGCAACAGGACTTGTATAGAGATTAGAAGACAGCATAGAGTATCAGTGCTTCCCTCTACTATGTTTTGTGAGATCTAGGTCTCTTTTGTTGTTACAGAAGCACAACAACACTGTGCCGGCTCTTTCAAATGTGTTTTAGGGATTCAAACTCTGAGCCTCAGACCTGAGTAGAGCAAGTGCTCATGGCCACTGAGCCAGCTCTCCAAGTGCAGTGTGAATATATATTTAAAATATAGAAAAATCTAAAAATATGAAATGTAAAGTAATAAAATAAAAATAAAATATAAACTCCATAAAAATATATTTTAAAAGTTCCAATGGCTTTGAAACCTTATGTGCAGCTTTTTATTCTCTCTAATGTCAGTTCTCTCATCTATGGAATTATTGGATTAGACTAGGCCACCTTGAAAATCTCTTTTACAGATACTATTTTGTAATTCTAGATAGGCATTTGTAACTTAGAAGGCCTATGAAGGCTCCTAGGCCTGTGCTACAGCACCAGTCTTACATTTAAAGAGCCATCCTCAGTCTAGTCTGTGGCTTCTTTCCCTATTTATTGCTGATGGATTATCAGTTGACTATAGATATGAAAGGCAATTACTGTTTAACAATCACAGAGGGGCAGGGTAGATTCCTAGAGATACAAACTCTTCAAGCTTTTTATCATTCTCATCTCCTAAATGTGAAAATCCTTCTTTTCAATGAATATAATAATTAAAGAACTTAATACACACATACAGAGATTTTGATCATACTCCCCCTCTCCCCACATGGATCTACTGCCAACCTTTCATATCTTTTGTTTTCTAATAACTCACTGAGTTAAATTTGGGCTGCACATATACCCAGGGGTGCAGGCCATACACTGAAGCATGGTTAGTTTACTGAAAAACTGGCTTTCCTGCTCCCTGAAGCCTCAACAGTCAACAGCTCATCAGCTGGGGATGAGGGTCTCACTCAAGGTGGAATGCTGACCATCTTGCTTTTGTGCAGTTGTGCTGCTGTGAGTTACCAAGGGCAGTGGTCCTGCCTTTTTTGAGTTCCTTGAAGAAGAACAAGGCTTATTTCTATCCGTTAAAAGAAATTAAAGTTTCACTATTGTCCTAACGCTCTAATGTGGTTCAGCTTCGGTGTCTGTGCTTCAGATGTGAACTGGACGATAATATTCTGCAAATTAACCTAAACGAGCCTAACATTCTGAACTACTTGAAGCTACAGCCACCCACTGTCCTATATGAACACCACATGTTTGCTCTATGTGTAATTCCAGAGTAGTGTCACATGACTTTTATTGGAGGGAAATGGGCGAGTGAATCCTAGATAAGGCACTGAGAACAGACCTCCAAAACATTCCCAACCAAGTCTGCTTTGTTGAATGAAATCATTTATTGCAGTTACTTAGGGAAGCATGAAGACTTACAGGACTACGGGTGAATTAAAAGTAGCTGCTGGACTGAATACCCAAGTCGAGGTGATGATGTGCAGAAGCTACGCCTACAGCAAACTTGCAGGCAGCACCCTTGCAAATATTACATGCAGGAAAGGGCCTTGATAATTTTGTAACTTCCTGAGGTTCTTGAGTCATAACTTTCACTAGCTTCCAGGGCCCTATTAGTTTCCCTCCTCACTCAAGGAGAGAATGTTTTACTTCAGAAAAAATACCTATACAACAGAAATAATATGCTTGCTTTGCTCTCGATTCTACAATCTGGAAGAATAAAAAGTGAAGGAACACAAACTGAACCAAGAGCTAAGGAACAAACACCTCCCTCATGTGGGAGGTTCTGGAAGCTGTGGGATTTGATGCTCTCCAGAGCAGGGACTTGGAATTAGACTGGATAAAAGTGGTCATTACTATTCTCAGAAGCAGCTTTCCTGTGAGCAAGAATGTGAAATATGACAGCATAAGACGACACATGGCTTACCCAAGGCATGAATTAGCTCTGCACAACACAACTTAGCCTTCTGTCTCCGCCATTCGAGGCTCTCTGAAGGTTCACTTCAGAGTTGATTGACAGGATATACTTTCTGGTGCTGCTGGATGAGCTGCAGTTCCTGAGGAGCTGTTGGCTGTTCATTGTGCCAAGTCGTGACACATGGGCCAGTTCCATGTCTGACAGCAGGTTAGCTGGCAGCATCAGAACCAGTGAGAGAGGGCAATTAATCTCCATATTTCCTTGGATGAGCTTATCAGGTTCATTTTGCGCATGTACAGATACATTTATAATTATTTTTCATTGGCTTGTCTTCCTCTGGATTATCCAGTATTTTTTTTTAATATTTAACAAATACATTAATACATTTTTCAGTTTTTTAATAGAAGACAAATGTTGTCTCTATTTATATAACATTATAAGAATTTTCCCACGTTTTAATTATAGGAAAACACCAATTTTCTATTTTTTAATTGTTGATTGCATGAGTGTGAGAATCGGCCTAGCAAATTAATTTGGCCAGTAACAGTATTCCTTACCAAAGATACCCAAGTCCCAAGCCCTAAAACCTAGGAGTTGTGACTTTACAAATGGATTTTCCAAATTAATAACAGCATTCCTATTACAGGAATGTAAGAGATCAGAAATAGATTTGCCCTTAGAAGTGTAGAGGGTGATACTTTCTACTTAGTACTGTTGAATTTTGCCATAAGTTCCACTCAGTCATAATTTTAAATTCCACTCAGATATATTTTCTTTTGAAATGTAAAACAATAAAGTTTTGATGCTATTAATCCATTACATATTCAATTTTTTAATCCTTTAATTAAAAAAAATTAAATTAAAATGCAGTGATGTCATTTTCCCCTTCTTTTTCTTCCCCCATCTCTTCCCGAGAATCCTCTCTTTGCTCTTTCTTAAATCATGGTCTTTGTGGTGGCTTTAAGTAAGAAGAGCCCCTATAGACTTATGTATTTGAACACTTACTTACCAAGTAGTGAAACAGTTTAAAATGATAAGGAAGTATGGCTTTATTGGAGTAGGATAAGGGACGAACGTTTGAAGCACTAAACAACCCCACAGTTAAGTGCATTTTTTTAAAAAATAAGATTTGCCATAGTTATGGTGTCTCTTCACAGAAATAGAACAATGACTAAGACAGCTTTGATTTCTTTACCTGTTTTGTGTATATACATAGATATGAATGTATATTCCTAAATATATAAATATAACCTGTACAATCTGTATATGAATCACATTATGTCTTCAGGACTGACCATTGGCATTGGATACCAGTCAGTGTGCTTTTCTTTGCAGAATCCTATTTCTTCTGCTCTCAGAATTCCTTGGTTGTTGGCAGTTCTTTGCCCTGGGTTGAAGCGCCATGGGATTGTCCCTGTCCATATTAACATGCCATATAGCTTATATGAAAGGAGTCTAAATGGCTATCTTTTAAATTCATTTTCTTCGTGCATTTATTTTGTGTGAGTATGTGGGTAGAGGTTATTGGAGAACCTGTAAGAGGTGATTCAGTTCTCTCTGCCATGTAGGTTCCATGGATTGAACTTGGGTTTCAGCCTTACTTTTAAGTATTTTGTTGGCCCATGTCAGTAGTCCCACAAATAGCTACTTCTATCTGCTATTGCTTGTTTCTAAGCCCTATATCAGAGGCCATGCTCTCAAGCCTTATTGGATAGCTGGTATGTTTCTGAGAAGTGTTTTGACCATGAGTGCTCTCCCCTCATTAGCACATAAGTCTATTTTCTAGATCATAATCCATTAGGCTATTTGGACATGTTACAGTTTAGGAGGGGAATCCTATGGAGCTATAGAGAGTGAGACCTCAGAGACATGCCCTTAGGCAACAGTCCTTTTCTCTCTTTGTCCTAATGTCTATAATTAAATCTCTACCATACATTCTTCATCATGATGTTCTACCCCACCACAGGCTCAGAGCGAATGCAATCCTGTGAAATCATGAGCCCAAGACGTTTTTCCAGGCAGACAGGTGGAAATGGCACAATACATAAAATGTTTGCTATACAAGCCCAAGGACATGACAAAGCAAGATGAAGAAGTTAATGTTTGTAATGGCAGTCTACCACATTGGAGAGCTTCAAATTCAGTGAGGGACCCTGCCTCAAAAATTACAGTGATGGTAGGTGAGACGTGTACTCACACAGATCACATAGACACACACACATACACACACACACACACACATTTCTCAATTCTCTCAAAGTTGCTTTTCTCAAGTCTTTTGTCAGTGTTGAAAAACTACAACTGATTTATAAAGAAGCCTTCTATGAATGAGGTGGTGCTCTTTTTGTTTATTTATCTGACAGAATCAATAGAAAACAGTGTACATAATATATTGTTTTTGAAAGGGCTGAATAAATCTGAAGGATGACATCTGAAAAGGCAAGGAAGAAAAATGAGGGAAGTAGTAGTAAAGTAACGATGTTTAAAAAAAAAATTGGTTCAGGAACTGATGGCTGGAGAGAAGCTACTGGTACGTGCACACCTAGGAATAAAGGGACTGAGTAGAATCACCATATGCTTTGGTTTAATGATGAGAAAACAAGTGCTGGAGCTTACTTAGTGAAGGCTGGGGAGAAGAGGGACCTAAGAGC
>JADRCD010158886.1:8529-22885 GCA_019843815.1 Montemys delectorum
ACTGATGACCTTGTCTCACAAGGATTGGTTATTTTACATGGCTATACATTTTATGATCTCTCTCTCTCTCTCTCTGGCTATGTATTTTATATCTATCTATCTGTCTGTCTGTCTGTCTGTCTGTCTATCTGTCTGTCTAAGGCAGTCTTACTCAGTAGCCTTCGCCAGCCTGGATCTCACTGTTGTGTACAGACCAGAGATCTCACAGAGACCTGCCTGCCTCTGCCTCTGCTGGGATTAAAGGTGTGTCCATCTGGCTCTTTATGATTTTACTCTAAAGCACTTGCTAACTTCTCTCTCTCTCTCTCTCTCTCTCTCTCTCTCTCTCTCTCTCTCTCTCTGGCAAATGCCCTTACCTGCTGTGCTATCTTGCTGGCTCAGCTCCTTTTAAATAACCTTTGGGAGCAGAATTGAGTAAAGCAGATGACAAGGGAACAGGAAGGGAGGAGATGGAATCATGTCTCCATGTTAGCTTTTCTAGGCTTTGTTGCTTTCTTTTGAGGGTGGGAAACAGAGTTTGGCTTCGTGGCCCAGGCTGCCCCTGAAGCTCACCTTCTTATCCCTGATGGTGGGACTGCAGGCACACACCCTGCTTTGCATGGTTTCTAGTTTTGAGTGAACCTTTTTACTTGATTACTACACATTGTTAAATAAACATTATTAAGAATCCACATTTAAAGAACTTTATAGTTAAAGTACCTACTTAAAGTTGAAAATAGTAAAATATATTTTTGATAATATTAGGGACATTTAATTGTGAGCCTATAGTAGCAGCAATGCCAGTTTTTGTTTAACTAATTCTCTTTAGGAATTCAGTTAAATGAAATGTCTTCTATGAATAATTTAAGGTTTTCCCATAGCAAAGGTTCTATGTATTTATTACTGAACTAACCAACTCACTGACATAGAGCACAAAAAAAAAAGCAAGGCAGACTCCCATGTTCCCATGCCCATTCTCCAGATGTGGGAGTGCCCGGCTCTGTTTGCTGTGTTGATTACCACCGTGGTTCACAGAGCAGCTGTGCCCCTGGTGTCAGCTTCTCATGTTTTGTCTTACACTGTTTTGTTACCAGTTTTCATCCAAATCCATAGGGAAATGGGACAGTGCTGCTTTTGTTTCTTGGAACTATTTGGCTCTCAAAGTCCTGTGAGAGGTCATGGTGAGAAACCGAGTGACACATGTCTATTTTAAGACTGTCATACAATCCAAAGATGGCTCAGTAGATGAAGACTTCTGTTGCTTGGCTGTTGAGATTCACATGGTGGAAGGAGAGAACCCATTCCTGCAGATGGCCTGACTGCCATATTGATGCTATGGAATGTGCGTTCACATAAATAACTTTTTCAAAATATAATTTTAATAATTAACAATACATTACTTTCTGGAGATGTGGCTCAATGATTAAGAGCACATTCTTTCCTTCTAGAGCACCTGGGTGTGAGTTCTAGCTTCTACACAGTAGCTCACAACCACCCATAAGTCCAATTCCAGGGCATATTAAACCTTTTCTGGCTTCCTCATGAACCAGACACACAAATGGTATACAGATACATGCAGGCAAAGCATTTAGACAAATAAAAATTATGTGTGTGTGTCTATCTGTCTGTCTGTCTGTCTGTCTGTCTGTCTATTTATCTATCTATCTATCTAAACATTTAGACAAAAATTATTTTTATAAATGAAAAAAGGAAGCCAGGCATAGTGGTACATACTTATAATCCAGAGGCAGAGTCAGCCTAATCTCTGAGTTTCAGGCCAGCCTGGTCTACAGAGCAAGTTCCAGGACATCCAGTGCCTTTTTGAGTAACCCTGTCTCAAAAAGACAAGAAAAGAAAGTCATCAAGGATGCTTACCTTTGAAACTCTGCTGTTTCTAGTTTAGAAGAAGAATGTGAATCTTCCCTTTGCACACCTGCATTAAGAGCCAGGAACCTGGAGCTGTCCCAGGACATGAAGAGGATGACAGCCATGTTTGAGAAGCTGCAGACATATGTCACTCTCCTGGCCTTGCCAAGTAAGTGAGACCAAGGCCCATGGCTCAGCTGGAAGGACTGGAGAGCACAGAAACTGGGAAGGGTGTAGCTTAGCTTAGGAGAATGGGCAGGACAGATGGTCTGGGGCAGAAAACCCTGCCTTCAGTGAGCTAGAGTTAGGGAATTAAAGGGTAAGTGGATTTGAGTGTTATGTTATGAGGTTAAGATAAACTATTGGTCATTAACCATGCACTAAATATGAATTCCCTTTCTCTCCTTTTTTCTTAAGTGGAGAAAGGAGATCCGTACTGTTCGTAGGGTGAACGTAATAACCTTCGCTAAGGACACCACAGGGGTGTCATGGCCGTTTGGTAGCAGCCACAGCACATGGGAGCTTTTCCAGCTCCAGAATAATAAATGGACCCATTGTATGTAATTGGGTGGGTGTGTTAGCTTTCATGTAATAAAGCTTACAAGACTGATGAAAAATGTAGAGCATATATCCATTTTCCATACCTTTTTATTGCAGAATACTATTCCATTGTTCAAATCTACCAAATAGTACATGTACATCCATCAAAAAATTGGGATTGTTTGGCTACTAAGAACAATGATGCTACATACATTAACATACAAGCTTTTATGTAGGTTTACCTTTTCATCCTCTGGGTCTGGTGACACCCTTCTATACCTAAGAGCGGACCTGCTATATCAGATGGTGACTATATGAACTATCTGAGGAGTTACCAAGACCATTTTCCTCCTGCCAGCAATATGCGAGAGTTAAATTTTTCCATGTCTGCACTAACAGCTGTTGTTGGACTTTGGTCTTGACCATCCTAGTGGTTCTGAAGTGACTCTTCGTTGTGGTTTGACTTGCCCTGCCCTGCTGTTCAGCTTGCCAGGTGCATGTTTATTTCTTCAGTGAAACATCTGTTTGGAGCTCTCCTTTGTTTCAAGTTGGGTTCAGTTGTTTGCCTTCTTAGTGTTGAGTTATAACAGTTCTTATATATTCCACAGCCAGGTCCCTTGTTGGATATGTGATCCACTGAATTTTCTTCTGCTCTGAGGTTTCTTTTACCACTTTGTCTGAAACATGCCTTAAAACACAGACATCTTCAAGAGTGATGAAACTCATGTATTTGTTTAACTGTTCTTTCTTTCTGTTGGGGAGGGGTCCTGCTTTTTTCATATGTAAAAACCCCTTATCAAGTCCAAAGTTATGAGGACATGCTTTCTTCTAAGAGCTTGACAATTTTTATTGTTACACTTAGCTCTTTGATCCATTTTGAGTTAGTTTGGGTGTGTGGTGCAAGGTGAGGCTCTGGCTCCTTCTTTTCATGTGGCTGCCCAGCATCCCGGTCCATTTGTTGAAAGGACAGTTCTTTGTGGCAAATGGTCCTGCACCTTAACTGAAAGTCACGTATGAGTTTACTCCTGGACTTCCAGTATTGTCGCTGAATCTACGTGTCTCCTGTTCTGATGACTGGTGCTTTGTAGTAAGTTTTGAGATGAGGAAGTGTGAGCCCTCCTCCTTTCTTCTTTTTCAAGAGTGTTTGGTTGGCTCAGGATCCATTCTTAGGATTGCAGCATCAGCTTGGGGGTTTCTGTAATGTAAGTTTCTCGTTTGCAGTACTTTGTTATAGTAGCCCCAGGCAGTGTACTGAGAGCATTGCTTCTTAGGTCTTCTGATCCATGAACATGGTGTTTCTTTAAGCAGTGTAGGTTTTGGAGCCTGAGTCTTACTCCTGCTGCTGCTCATGGGCCTCAGCCTTGGGCATGCACAGTCACGATGATAGTGAGTGCTTTGATAGACTCTTCAGCCTCTCCTTCCCCAATTAGACCCTGGGCTAAGCTCTTCTGATTGCTGCAGAGTTGCTCTGGGCTCTTCTGAAGGCTTTGGGGCCTGTATCACTTACAGACGGTTGCATTAAATACAGGCTTCTTTAGAGTTAACATAGATAACTAGCTGGTAGAATTTTTGAGGTTAGTGTTCATGATTTGTGACCACCAGAGGACTGTGTCTTTTCATTGTGGTAACTTACCTATAGTCTGATTCAGTGAAGTGGCCAGTTTTTCTGTGCTTTCACCACAGTTTATTGAGTGAGAGCCATAGGCTTGAGAACTTCTTCATGTATCCCAGGTGAGATTATTTCCTTGTTGCTTTTTTCTAGAGTTCAATCTCAGAGCCACAGTTGAAGTGTTGGGGGCAATTGTATCTCAGGTCTTTTTGGCTTGCCAGGGGTGACGAGGGCCATGGCATTTTCAGCAGCACTTGGTCAAGATAGAGCCTCATCTCAGAGGTGGGAGAGTAAGTGAAGGAAGGGACCCCTCCCCACTTCTTGGCCATACCTGGTCAGAACTTAACCTCCCCAGCCAGTGGCTGGGAGAAAGAGGAGAAATCCAGCCGTATCTCGGAGACAGGAGAGGGACGCCTATGTGCTGGGCTGTGTCGGTTGGGAGTGGAATTTCTGTTGCACTGAGCTAGTGGGGGAGAAATTTGGCTCACTTATGACAGACTTGTGCTATTCCTTCTGAGTTGTTATGGATTTTCTCTGTTTATTGTGTGTGAGTTCAGTGTTGTATGTGTATGTCCATGTGTGCATACACTGTCAGCTTCTCAGAGAAATGCTCAGGGACTTGTGACTGGTTTTTTTCTAGGTACAGAGCCAGATGGACTCCTTCGAACAAACTACACTTCTGTCTTAACAAATGTTGGTGCTGCTCTGCGCGGATTTCATGATGTCATGAAAGGTGAGCCTTGAACCAGAACCTGAGTCTGTGAAAACCTTCATTTTTGAGATCTGCCTCCATTTTGCTTAAACAAGCACTGCTAAGGGTTACAGACCCAGAAAAAGACTCAGCAGCATTTGGCTTCTTTGGAAGTGTACAGCTACAGCCTAATGCTCTTCTACCTGCATCGCTTCTGAAAGTGAACACAGTACCAAAGAGAAGACCTTTGCACACTGCTTCACAAGAAGCACACGGTGGTGATTTAGCGTGGGACCGTGGACTGGACACACCAGACATGCTATCTAGTGGCACTCAGTGAAAGTTGTTATACTTGTTAGAACTCAAGCGTGCAGGAATTAAGGAAATCAACCTTAGTGTCTCTAGAAATGGTATCCTAGCGCCCCCTTATCCTGAGAATATTTATTTGTCTTTTTAAGACAGCCTTACTGTGCAGTCTTGGCTACTTAGAACTCTCTAGATAGTTGAAGCTCGTGATCGTCCTGCCTTTGCTCTGGAATGCTGGGGTTGCAGGTGCGTACCATGCCCAACATTTCACTGACATCCTTTGTATTGTGGCTCAGTGCTAGCAACTGAACTCAGGACCAGAAGTGTGGTACATAAGTGGTCTACACTGAGCTACATTCCAAGCTCATATTTTGGTATTTAAAATGCCTCTTTTAAATCTGGTCTTTTTGAGCATAACATTTAAGAAATAAAAATCTCAGGTGTAGTGGCACACACCTTTAGTTCCAGGATTGAGAGGTAGAGACAGGAGGATTTCTGAGTTCTAGGCCAGCCTGGCCTACATAGGTAGCCCATATGTCAATAAATAAATAAGTAAATGACTGAATAATAAATAAATGTCCATTTTAAGGGCCTGTCTAATTTTCATTTGGTTCTGTGCTGCTGGGGAGTGGTGGCTCACAACTAATTCCTGCACTCAGGATGTATCTCTGTGTTCAACTCCAGCCTGGTCTACAGAATGAGTTTCAGGACAGCCAGAGCTATGCAGAGCTTGCCCCCCTCGCAGCCCCAAAAAGAACGTAATTGGCCAAGGGGTTGAGGAATGTCTTTAAGATTGTTCTCCTGCTTCGTGAGTGATTTTAGTAATATCAGTTTGTAGCTGTGTCGCTTCTAGATGCCCTGTCCCCTTCCCGTTTTCCCTTCTGAACTCATGGGGAGGATGGAGCTGTTAGAAGGACTGCGCAACCAGCTCACGGTCCTGGATGGTTCACCGCACTGTTGATAATGATTATTTTACAGGAAATAATTTTTTTTTTTGATGTATAAGTATTTTTGTATAAGGTGTAGGAGGGGCATAATTAGTATCTCCCTCAAGATTGGCATGACACAATATCTTTATTTATAATGATATTTTAATTCATCAATTACATCCTAAGGAGCCTAAAATGCTTTAAGGGTATTAATCCACTTTAGTGTGCATATTTTCTGAAGTCGAGATGCTGCAGGGCTGTCCAGGACAGTGTGTCCTTCTCTTGCTTGGAGGCCATGGAGAGCTGGCGAGGCTTCTTGGGCTTGTGCTGCTGCTGCTGTTTCTTCTCTTTTTATTTCCTTCTCTTTTTCAGCTTAGTGAGGAAATAAGGTTTCATTATGACATTTTCAAGCTTGTTTCTACTCTTGAAAATGGTTATAACAGAAGAAGAGAAAGGTGGGAAACGGGCAGGATCCAGGGAAGTGAGGCCCCATAGGGCCTCTTTGCTAGGTTTCAGCCTGTCTGCTTGCCTACCCTGGAAGTCTGTTGTGTAATGAAAATACAGAGTGTATTAACTGGCATTAACAGGAATGTCTCTCCATTGTTGAGCTGCTTTGCTGTTTTATTTGGTCAGGGTCTTACCCTGTAGCCTAGGCTCGTTCCAAAGCAGCCTCAGTCTCCCGAGTATGGAATTACAGGCCTGCGCCACAGTGCCTGGCAGAACCTGGGTTTTGAGACAACCCTCTACCCTTCTACTTTGCCCTGAACAATTGCTCTAATTTGGACGTAGGGAGGATGTCCAGGTGAGGTAGTTGGTGGGTTGTTAGTGTAAAAGGAAAGCTGGGAGTTATCAAAATGTGTGCTTTATGTGGGGTTGAATTGAAACTGCGGGCTGCATGTAGCTCAGTGGATAAAAGTGTTTGTTACCAGGGTGGAGCACCTGAGCTTGATTCCTAGAACCCACCTGGTGTGGGAGAGCACTGAGAACTACTGCTTTCCGCATACATGCTGTGGCATTTGTGATCTGTTTATTTAAACAAACATGGAACATGGTAGTCATGTGACAGCCTGTTGGTTCTTTATAGTGACAACTATAATTGTAACACCATGATGTAAAGATGGACACTCTAGCTCCGAGGTTAGAGCACTTGCCAAAACACATGGGGCCCTGGGTTAGATTCTTGCTACTGAGAGAAAAACAAAACAAAACAAAAAATAACTTAATGTAAGAAGGAAAACTGGCTGAGAGATATAGAAAGTCTCTGTAACTTTTCTCTGGACAGAAAAGTGTATTAGAAGTTGCATACAGGGTCTGGAGATGGTTCGGTGGTTAAGAGCTCTTGATGCTTAATCATTAGGACCAGGGTTGCAATCCAAGAACCCTCATCAGATGGCTAATAAATGCTTGTAACTCCAGCTTCAAAGACTCCAGTACCCTGTTCTGGCCTCCTTGGGCACCTGTGCATGCATATATGTGCATATACTCACAGAGACGTGTGTATTCCTGTACACACACACACACACCCCACCTCCTATTCACTTTGTGATCAGCTGATGCAGCACAGTCTTGATTCTTGTTTGTTTTTTTTTTTGTTTTTTTGTTTGTTTTTTTTTTTTCGGTTTTTCGAGACAGGGTTTCTCTGTGTAGCCCTGGCTGTCCTGGAACTCCCTCTGTAGACCAGGCTGGCCTCAAACTCAGAAACCTGCCTGCCTCTGCCTCCTAAGTGCTGGGATTAAAGGCGTGTGCCACCACCACCCACAGTCTTGATTCTTGAGGACATTGTTTTCAAATGCACTTAATTAATCTTGAAGGCTAGCTGTGAGAATCAGTCAGGCTGGCTAGCTGCATGCGGCTTGTATGTGGATAGAAATGTTTCCATTTCCTCATTTCTTATAGATATTTCCAAACACTATAGTCAGAAGGCTTCCATCGAGCATGAACTTCCAACAGCAACACAGAAGCTGGTGACGACTAATGACTGCATCTTGTCCTCAGCGGTGGCGTTAACAAACGGGGCAGGCAAAGTGAGTGTGTTCTCGCTTATCCCAGCTTAAAGCCAGCTCTCTACACGTGCTCCTTTAAAAACTGTTGGGAAAATTGATAAATGAGAGGACCGTGGATTCTAAGGCCTGTGTGCGCGTGTGTGTGTGTGTGTGTGTGTGTGTGTGTGTGTGTGTGTGTATGTGTATCTGGGAGGAAGAAGAGGAATCTAGGGACTGACCCAGGGCCCTGAGCGTGGCAGGCAGACCCTCTGTCTGACACTGTGCCGTATCCTCCAGCCTTTACTGTTTGTTAAGGCAGTGTCTTACTTTTCTTTGCCATTGCCCAGTACCTTTCTCCCAGCTTTCTGCACTGAACATCTATTGACGATCTGAAACGCTGTGGCAGTGACTGCTGAGCGCTCTGGTGAATGAGTGGGTCACTCACTGGTTTTCAAAACCAAAGTAGTTTTCAATGTTTTTATTTCATATACAAAACAATGAGTTTTGATGTTTCTTATACATCTCTCATTGTACTTTGTTATATTCTACCCCATGGCCTGCTCGTCCCCTTTCCCACCCCTTCCTACTGCTCTCTTCCCTCCTTCTAAACAGTTCTCTTCTGGCTTGAATGGCACACACAAGGAATCATGTGCGAACACACATACACATCTGTAGCCCATGTGTGTTTGAGTAATATATTATTACTCATTTATAACATTTATAACAACAACATCTTTACCATTATTTCTGTTTGCTGTGGCCCCAGCCAAAGTGGTAAGAGGACAGCTTGTGGGAGTTAGTCTTTCCTTCCCCCCGCGCCCCCCGCCCTGGGCCCTGGAGATGGGATTCAGCTTGGCAGCAAAGGCAGTCGCCATCTTCCCAGCCCTAAAGTGCTGACTTTGTTGGACAGAGCTATACTAATTAGTTTCCTTATCTGTGACCAAATGCCTTGCAAGAAACAATTAAAGGGAGAAGAGATTTAGTTTTTCATTATTGCTTTTACTTTGGAGATTTTTAATATAATTAAATCATTTCTCTTTCCCCCTTCTTCCCTCTAAACCCTCCACATACCACTCTTGGCTGTCTTTCAAGTTCATGATCTCATTTTTCATTGTTACATGAGTGTGTGTGCACATGCATACACACACACACACACACACACACACACCACACACCACAGATACCACACACACATGCGCACTCCTAAGTATTACTTGCTAATAAAATATAGGGAAGAAAAGACCAGTTATGAGACACTGATGGAGTGATTTATGTAGTGCTGTACTTGAGACACTGCTTGCACTGCCTATTTTCCAAGCGTGACTTCATTGGCTAGCTGGAGCAGAGTGCCCTTGGGGAACAGCTGAAACAATGGGTTGTTGCCCTTAACAACCTGCTGACGACCATACCCACCAGTCAAAACTGCCCTTCTTTCTGGCGTTAGAGCACAAACTGAGAATGGGAACTGGACCTGGGATTGACGCCTTTCAAGAGCTCTCCTGGTTTCAGTCCACTGCTGGCATCTTGTCTCCTCCATTTTCATCAGTGTCAAGAGTGTTTATTCCAAAAAAGATTCCCACAGCACTCAGTCTATTTTACTTGTATGTATGTATTCAGGGTTGACCATTTGGTCATGGATAACTAACTGGTGTGCTCTTCCCTGGGGACTCTCGACATCCCTTAGTTGCCTGTGGTTCTTCATGTAGTCTTGGCGCCTCAGGTCTTTTCCCTGTCTACTTTGGAATGTCTATGGTTGTATTTGGCTCATCCTTTGAGGTGATAGATCTGCGGTAGTGGGGAAAGCATGGCAGATCCATGGTCGTGAAGCATGTGGAACTGGTGATATTGCATTTTGCAGGCAGGAAGTAGAGAGACCTGTAGGAACTAGAAGGGCTGTTACCAGAAGGCCCATCCCACAGTGTCCTGCTTTCTCCAGCAAGACCCCACAACCTCCCAAATACCACAGCTGCCACAAAATGTTCACTCACATGGGTCATATGGTACCTCACACTGAGTTTTACTTGGTGCTGTAAAAGACTGATAAAAAGTAAAATGTATAGACTACTGGAGTGTGGTTGCTTAGTTTCGAACAATATTTACCAAGATTGAACACTCACAAACACTGACTCTTATTTACAAGATAGAACACCAGCTAGTGTATTGCAGAACTCTTTTTTTTTTTTTTTAAAGAGTTATTTGTTTTTATTTATATGAGTACACTGTCACTGTCTTCAAACACACGAGAAGAGTGCATCGGATTCCATTACAGATGGTTGTGAGCCACCATGTGGTTGCTGGGAATTGAACTCAGGACCTCTGAAAGAGCAGTCAGTGTTCTTAACCGCTGAGCCATCTCTTGAGCCAGCAGAACTTCTTTTCTGTAGCTAGGACATTTTGCCAGTCATTTTCTTTATTTCTCCAGTCCATGTAGCACTGTAGAATTCAAAATCATAGCTCAGCAAAATTGCCATTGTGGATCTTTATAGCTCTTAGATAGATTGAACAAATGCTAAGTCTATCAGTGATAAGAATCTACAGAGTTTTTAGTCTTGTTTTCTGTTCTGTTTATAATTAATAAGTTAAGACTGTACAGAACTAAGTTTAGGTAGTGATTATGAATTTAAGAGACTTATGTCGTATCTATTCTGTTGGAATATGATACATTCAAAGTTAACATTAAAAAACCCAAACGTAGGTACTTCATGATCATTACAGAAGTTATAGTTTGTGAGAGACATCTACAGCTAAGCCTGCCATATGCCTTTAATCCTAGGCAGGTAGATCTCTTGTGAGTTCAAGGCTAACCTGGTCTACATTGTGAGTTCTAAACTAGCCAGAGCTACATATTGAGCTCAAAAAAGCATGTCAGTTAGTCACCTACAGACTAATTCTGCATCAGTCTTGGCTTTGAGGAGGGACAGAAACTGTAAAGAGAAGGGTGTGTCTGAAGTCTTGTGTTTACATGGGCTTCTTATCACACATCATAAAGGTCTCAAATAAGTGCAGGCTTTGGGGCAGGTATTGAAATTTCATTTCATTCAAATTGCTCTGAGAGCTGGTAGTTCAGTTGCTGTGATAAACACGATGGAAATGTATGAGAGGCAGCATTGAAATGTGGCTTGCTTACAATTTCAGAAGGTGAGTCCATGAGGCATGACAGGGAACTTGGTGGCAGGCAGGCAGGTGTGGAGCTGGAGCAATAGGTGAGAATGAACATCTGAAAGTTGCAGGTAGACAGAGACTGGGCCTGGCATGGGCTTTTGAAACTTCAAAGCCCACCCCCTAGTGACACTCTTTCTCTAACAAGTCCACACCCTCTCTAACAGGGCCACACCTCATAATCCTTCCCAAACAGTTCCACTAACTGAAAAGCAAACTTTCAAACATGAGCCTATGGGGCCCATTCTCATTCAAACCACTGCAGAGCTGTTAGAAACAATGTTTTCATGTCATGCTGTGTTTAGATTGCATCTTTCTTCGGCAACAACCTGGACTACTTCATTGCTTCGCTGAGCTATGGGCCCAAGACAGCCAGTGGATTCATTAGTCCCCTTTCGGCTGAATGTATGCTACAGTACAAGAAGAAAGCTGCGGCCTATATGAAGTCTTTGAGGAAGGTTTGTGGGATGCTGCTCACAGTCATTTATGTACTTACTTCACCCTTATGGGTCTTGTGTTGGGGTGGTCGACCACAGTACACATGTCTTTTTCTGTTTTGTTTATTTGTTTGTTTGTTTTGGAACGTTGCATTTACAGACTTTCAATCAGCAATTCTCTTTGGGAGTATCAGCCATAAAGATGTCAGTTAGACAACTCTAAGGTACCACGTAGCCTTCTATATGGCCAGGGATGCCCTTTAGAGAAGAGATGGGATGGAGAACTGTAAAGCATGCAAACTAGCTTAAACATTCAGGTTGTCTGTAGTCTAGACCTGTGCCTGAGAGAGGCTTTCAAGGCTATGACTCTCAGTGCTCTTCAATCTAAAGAGGCTTAAATGAACCATGGGCCATCCATACTGTAAAACTGTGCAGCATTCAAACAGGGATACAGTGGGCACCATATGCAGAGTGACAGGCAGATCCCTAAAACATTCTTAATGCAAAGAGCAAACTGTACAGTGAAACCTAGGTTTAAGAAAATAACAACAAGGCCAGGCGGTGGTGGTGCACACCTTTAATCCCAGCACTTGGGAGGCAGAGGCAGGCGGATTTCTGAGTTTGAGGCTAGCCTGGTCTACAGAGTGAGTTCCAGGACAGCCAGGGCCACACAGAGAAACCCTGTCTCAAAAAACAAAAAACAACAACAACAAAAAGAAAAAACAATAAAGAATTCTGCACAGCATGCATAGAGTTATAGAGGTGTTTGTAAATGTGCCAAGGGTCCAGACATACATATTAAGCTGGTAATTATGATTACCCCTGAACTGAAGCTGAAACTAGGGCTATTTCACCTGGAATGTTCTACTTTAAGAATGTTTATATGTGTTTTGTAGTTGAAACTCTAAAACACAAACTATACTCTCTGTAGCACTGCATAGAAGGGTGAACGCCAGGCAACAGCCTACATATCCACCAGCAGTGGAATTGTTAAAGCCTTACTGATTCATAGAATGAAGTACTAGAGAGACAGTAGATAATGGCCACCAGGTGAGGAGAGTGCACATGCCTCCAGTCACTGTAACAGTTTATATCCTACCTACATGTTATATGTATGAAATATGTATACACAGTGCATCAGGAGGGCAAACTTCTAAAAGAGTCTATTCAAACAGGACATACATTTTGGTCTTATAGTCTCTGTGTGCACATGAGCATATGTGTATAGGCAGGTTTTTGCATGTAGACAGTCTTAACATGGGAGAGTCACGTGAGTGGTAAGATTGGGCGTAAAGCAATGTACTGCTGCATTTCTTACGTGATCATCATGGATTCTTACTATAGTTAGACAAAAGCACAAATATGTTTCATTTTTTTCTACTTCTGCAGCTTAAGGTGCTCCAGGCTACACTTCATGACTGTTACCTGTTCATACCTAAGCTTAGTATTCATCTGGCTCAGAGAGTAGTTTTCATTGTTTTAATGTGCATGTCTCTGCTTTTCATGGTTACCTTTGTTCTGTTTAAGTCTTTTTAAAAATAAATATTCCTAACTAGAATTGAAAGAGTTCCCTATATATTAAGAATTTTAAAGAATATTTAAAATTTATTTATTCACAGTTTCTTACATTTATGCGGTATGTCTAGGTCATATCCATCCCAATACCTCCTGGATAGTCTATATTAAGAATTTTAATTGTGTTTATGTAGAAAATATTCTCTACTATTTTGGTGTAGTTTTGTTTTTAGAGTAGAACTTTTTAATTATATTTATTTTGAGTGGGTAGGAGCAGTACGCAGGAACCATGTATATATAGAGAACCTTGAGGACAACTTTAAGGTGTCCTCTCTCCACCACAGGGGTCCCTTGGCTGGAACTGAAGTTGTCAGGCCTGACAGCAAGCCCTCACCCACCAAGACAGCAGTCAACATTCTACAAGTTTTATGTTATTTACCATGCAACAGGTCTTTTCCTGTTTCTCATTTTTTTGTCTCTCTTTTTCTCCCCTCCCAACTCTGCCCAATAGATCTTTTTCTTCTGTGGTGGTCATTCTCAGTCAAGGCCCCTTTCTCAAGGTTATAGAAACATGAGCTGTGCTTTCTTCAAATGGTTTTCCTCATCTAACTTTTATCTCTGATCTGTGATGACTATTATGAGAGAGAAGCACCTCACTTTCTGTCAGGCCTGCCTTTCCTCACTGAGATGGATGTAGTATTTGAAACACAGCAGAGGCCCATGGGCCTGTCTGCTCTGTGTTTTGGTACAAGCACATAGAGTTTGAGCTGGAGCGGTATACGGTTGCCATGACACGTGTCTTGTGTTTTCCTTTGTCATCTATGTTGTCAGCCATCTTGGTTTATGATCACACTCCATTTGGTGTTCTTATTTCACGTGTAGGACCTTTAATGACTACAGTGCTTTCTTCCCAGCCCCTCGCAGAGTCTGTGCCTTATGGGGAAGCTGTGGCCAACCGCCGGGTTCTTCTCAGCTCTACAGAGAGTCGGGAGGGCCTTGCACAGCAGGTATGGCACTGGGAACATAGAGTTTGGTAAAAAAGCAGAGATATTCAATCCTGTTGGAGGTTTAAAGATAGATGGAGCAGTGAGGAGCACAGACAGCTGGCTCCAGTAGTCAGATCTTCATCTGCAGCATGAAAGACTGATGTTTGCTAGAGGGTGAAGACCAGAGGTGTTGTTCACTGACACCTAGGGCTTCTTGCCTTAATTGATGTCATAGTTGGTGCTCAGTGGATGTCAGAATACTGAGGCAGGGAAAGGGAGAGGGGAGGGGCTCATCAGGTTATTTCCTTTTATATGAGCAGAACTTTTCCTTGGCTGGTCAGTTGAATTAGGGGCAGT
>JADRCD010158887.1:0-20893 GCA_019843815.1 Montemys delectorum
TAACTCTAGTGGCCCTTGAAAGCTTGCAAGAAAGTGTAAACCTCCTGCCCTGCCTCAGACCCACTGAGTCAGAGTATTGCAGGTTTTCAAGATGCTTCAGATTTCTCCAGGAGCCATTAAAGCTTATGGGGCACTCCCTTAGGCCTCAGCCTAGGACTGAGACACCTGGACTCCCACCCTCGCAGAAGTCATTTTAGCACAGAAGTAGTGAAACAGTTCCATAGTTGGCACTGAGTGATGGCTGGGATCAGTCTAAGAACCAGCCAACATCCAGTAGAGAGGCTCTGCCTAGACTGTGAGGTCTGAGGAGGCTTCCCTGACATGTTAGGTAGATAAGCAGCAGTGAGCTAGGTAAAGCAGGCAAGAAGAGAGTGTGTGTAATTTTCCATGCAGAGAGCCCAGTGTGGAAGAGACACTGGAGCCTAGGAGTAACAGTGAGAGCTAGAGCACGTATGTGTCAGGGAGAGAGCATGAAAAGTTGGGTAGGGCCTGTGGGGACATCAAATCCAGTCTATTGGTTTTCACATTCAGAGGAAAATGGGAAGGCCTGAGCAATATGGGAAGACCACAAGCAAGAAGAGAAGTAACCCGGGCTCCTTTGACAGCTCTGAGCACAGCCTCTTCTTCAGTGCTGGGGCCATTGCTTTAGGCACCTTCACTCTGACTGACTTCAGAAAGATTTATAGGGCATTCTTTATATGTGGCTTTTCCTAGACAAGGCAGAGGAATTGAAATGCTGTGGTGTGACTTGTGATGTGAGGTATTCCAGGTGACGTCTGGCTTCATCATGAAGCTTATCCACAAAGCAGGGATCATTTCATTGCCTTGCTGTCTCATGTGGTTGCTTCAGCTCCACTTTTCTAACTCCTAGGTCTTAAAGGCAATTCTTTGTGATTGTCATACAAATATGTACATTTTTCCAATTTCAGGGCTATCCCAGCCAGCACATCTTTCAAAACTAGCCTTGACTTTACTAGTTCTCTCTCCCAACTTTACCACATGCAGATCTGCTGAGTCTTCTTTGTGTTGCTCTAGGACCCTCCTTAGTCACTGATGACAGGTTTCAGGGGCCTTAAGGGTACCCTTTGGCATAGCAGTAGTAGATGCTGGTCAGTATATGGCATTCTTCCTGAGCCGCATCTTAACTTGTAGCTAGAGACAGATGCTGTATTTAGGGGTGCCCATAAGATCTGTGAGTTCCCATCCCACAGTAGTTGTGACATTACAATTTAATTTTGTTATAGACTTAACAATCCATAAAGGGCTGTTTTACTCACTACCATATTGTTGACTGGAGCAGAATGCATGCATGTAGTGGACATTTAATAAACATTTTCTCAGTAACTTAACTCATATTGTTTTTAGACCTGCAGGAAATATGCAAAACAGCCAGGGTGTTGGGTAAATTTTGAGGGTGGAAGTATAAAACTCTGGCTGATAGTTTCCAGAGCTGGGGCCAGTTTAGCTTTATCTGGGTTACTGAACAGCGTTCACACACATCTCTCTGTTACTCTACAGCACTGCATGCTCTGCTTTCCAGAGCACCAGCTAATGCTTCACAGAAACTTTTTCTCTCTTCAGTAGATTCAGAGACTCAACACATGCAGTAAAATCTAAGAACATCTGCTGTGACATGACTCGGCCTGTAAAGATGCTTGGTGTACACGCGTGATGATACAGGTGGAAGGAGAGGACTGACTCCTGAAAGTTGTCCTGTGACCTCCACACATGCACCTTGGCACGTTCACACCCACAAACAAATACATTAAATTATCTTTAAATCTGGAGGAAAGAGAGGCAGAACTCATATAAAACACCAATTTTAATTTTATAGGCAGGATGTGTCCAAAGGCCTGCAATTTGCAGATAGAACCCCTATTAACTGGTATAGAAAACGGCAAACATCACTGTGTCACGATGGAAAGCCAACTGCTAAATTAATAAAAAAACGAAACCCTTTTTACTTGTAATCCTTTCAATGTTTGTAATTTTTCACTGTCTTCTGGCATGTTTCACTGTCTTTTTGCGATTAAATTGTGGTTTCCTGGATCCTACATTGAGTCCTTTCTGCCTGAGTTTTTTGTTAACATTCAAATTTCTATTTGGCAAAAATACTAGAATGCTTGGTCACCTTTACTGAGTCTCTGTTGCTGCTGCTAAGATGGTGTCTTACTAAGTAACCCAAGGTGTCCTTAAACTCAATGAATCTCAGGCTGGCCTCCAATTCATGCCAATCCTCCTGCCTCAGCCTCTGGAGTACTGGGATTATAGGTCTGCACTACCATGCCTGGCTTGAGACTTTTCTGAACCTTGCATACCAGTTCTGTGATGTGGATGTCCTAATTGTTGGTTTATTCAGATTCACCAACACAGGACGGATATTTTGCTTTCCATGACTTATTTTTAAAATGAATTAGCAGAGAAATCGTTATCACATTGATTTTGGTTGCCCTCCATGCTCTTGATGTGCAGGTGTGTCACAGGAGTGGAGATTGAATGAGGCCTGATTCTAGGTCCTGAACTCTGACCCCAACACTCAGAGTTCTCTAAGGGCCCAAAGACAGCAAGCTATGCTGGATGTGCTCTCAGAGGTCACCTGGCTCTGAACATGAAAGGTGCTTGTGGATTCCATCAACTAGGCTATTTCCTACACAGGAAAGCAAAATCAGGATGAGGGAAGGGCTGGGTGGGCAGCTTGGTTTGACTTGTGTTTCCAGCACTCTGGAACAGCATGGATAGTGTATGAACTTTAAATCTACATGTAGTTCTTCATCAATAAAATATTAATAATTCAATGAAGTTGCCAGCTAATATATAGGTCTATGACAAGGGAATTTTTCTTTGGACTTCCGTGGAATGTTAACTTATTGATATTTTTAAAAAGCTGCAAAAGCAACCACAAGGGCATAGGTGTGTTGGGTCCACGAGAGGGCAGAGAGAGCTGAGACAGCAATTGCAACTGCTTGTTACCTCAAAGTACCACAGGAAAACAAGAGTCAGTAAAAGTCTGCAAACGAGAGCAGTGTGAGAAGAACCTAGCTTCAGGGAACACAGTGGACTGAAACTGAGAGTCGGGTGCCTGCTGCAGACCAGGCAAGAAGACCTGAGATGGAGGCCCACAGGTTCCTGCTATGTCTCACAGACACAGAGCCAGAGCCATCACTGGGAAAATGAAAGAAGCTTGAGTTCATCTGAGTGTGTTGGAGACACCTTCCCCCCCGCCCCGCCCCAGAGGAGGGGCTGGGTATTTGGGGGATATAGCCCCAGGTCAAGAAAGGAAAGCAAAGAGCCCAAACCACCCACTTTGCATGTTTCTCCTCTCACGTTCTCCTCCTCCAGCACTTAGTCTCATATCCTTGGTTGAAGTGCCCTCTTAGCCTCTGTCTAGTTTCAAACTAAGGCAACCTTGCTCTCAATTGAGAGAGCCAGATGTGGCCGTTGCCATGGAGTAAATCCGAGGTGTTTGTGTGGGGTTTCTTTTTCCTACGTAAAAATAACATAGGAAAGCTAAACAATTTCAAATGTGCATTGAAGGTTGAAAAGGAGAACTGTACTCCATGATTGAGCTGCAGAGATGCTGCTGTGAGCTGGGCCATAGGACAGCCAAACAGCAGGCAGGTCACCATCCCATCTAGAGGCACACAAGAGCAATCCAGAAAGAGCCTGCTAGCCCTGCTCTGACAGTTGATTTACTGAGCTGGTTATAAAGCCTGCTATTTCTGCTCTGTCAAATTCATCCCATTAAGACTTAAAATAAGCCTGCAACTAGATAATCTTACCCTTATAGAAAGAAGCCTTACGTAATACATGCAAATGTGTGTTGAAATTATTAGGCTTTTATTTTCTCCTCCTCGGAGCAGCACTTAAGTAAGAGCTGTAAAAGCCCAGAGATTTCTATAATAAATGTGCATCTAAGAGTATCTCCTGAGATTCTGTGGAGAGCTACCCAAAGGTTTAGAAGCAAAGGCTCTGTGTGGAGATGGACAGGACCTGGGCCTGATGCCTCTTGGGTTATCTAGTGACCGCTCCATGCAAATCACCTTTCTGTCAGCCCTGAAAGTTGTTTGGTCCAACAGAAAAACATACAGAATTTGGGTCGGTCAGAAAGCCAGGGATGGAGTCCCAGTCTTGCCCTTTGAGCTCTGTGTCATAGCTAGTGGAGGGTCCTTTCTTACCTGTACAATGGGTAAAGTAACAGTTCTTGTTTCATGGGGCTGATGGAGAGATGGAGTGCCCTGCAAGTTACAAAGGGCAGGGAGGTGGCCAGCACTTGCTGTTACTCTCTACCTCACAGAATGCTGGATGGCTGCATGAGAAGAGAAAAACACTTATTTTAAAAGCCCTCTTTCACAATTACTGTTGCAAATGATGGCATATTTGAATTCTGTCCATAAAGGCAGATATAAAGTAATCAGAAAGCCATTCTAGGAGATGTGAAAACACCTTTCATCTACAAAATTAAAAAAGTTTCTTCTGAGGTTCTAGAGGGGTCAGGTGGCCCGAAGGAATGCCACATAAAAGCACTTGCTAAATTGTGGGGTGGAGGGCTGTAAGACGGCTGAAGCAATCACACAAAAAGATTTTTAATTCCATTTGAGCTCTAATCTGATTTTGCTGTGGAGTACAATGTCCCTTTTAAGAGAATCTGAAGTCAATATGGAGGACTGTGGTGCAGAAGTTTTCCACCCAGCAACAGGATGATGTCAGCGGCCAGGGAAAACAACCAATCAGTAAGCAAAATGAATCAGAGCGTGCTGGGATTTCGCTCACTGGTTTCCTAGAGCAAGCTCAGCTCTCAAGTGCAGGGGTTATTTGCAGTTCCACTGCACTTGAAGCCGAGACTGAGTGGCTCCATAGCTGAAAGAGCACTGTGCGGGCAGGCATTGTTGAGACAATTTGCATCCAGAGCCGGTCCTGCAACTCCTAAGAGTCATGTTGATGTGTTTCTATGTTGATGTGTGGTGGTGGTGTGTGTGTTGGGGGGGAGGGGGGGAGAAAGGGCATAAAGAAGTCAGGATTAGTAAATATTTAAGGGCTTGCTTTACATGCTGTGCCTTGTAGTTGTTTAAAACCTGTTTTGTTTCATGCATTAGATGCTGCTGGGAGGCCATTATATAAAGTTCAGTGCGTGTTCTATAAACCTCAGAGAGTTTGAACTTGCCTGTGATGTTTCAGGTCTTCTAGTGATCAGCAGTCTGAAAACGAACAGCTGTTTTATCTCTTGGTCAAAAGCCTGACTTTCACTAAACTAACTGCATTCTCTGTGTGCACTACAAACATGTTTCAATGGGAAGTTCTGATGTGGCTTGCAGACTGCCACCCGGGTGGGGAAGGTATGCAGGGTTTCTGAAAATATGAACTTTGTCTCCAAACATCTTGTCAGTCTTCAAGGTCTTGGTAGACAGTGGCAGCAGTGGGTACAGAGGAAGGGTTAAATCCTACTACCCAGCCCAACTGCCTGTCATACCTCTCAGGAACACACCTTGTCGGCTTGAGTGATGAAAGCTCTTCTTTCCAAAGGAAAGAAATATCTGAAAGGAGATGGTGATTTTTCCATCTTTTTTCTTTCAAGAATCGCTGATAGGCTTCAGGAAGCATCATAAATGGGGTTATTACTCTTTATTTGACACAACCTTTCCTTTTTGATAGTTTGTGTCTTGGCTGACAGCCTGCTTTTTTTTTTTTTTTTCATTAGTGAAATGAAAACAAGATTTATAAAAACAAGTTAATTTGAGCTAATTAGGGACATACCATTGTGAACTACTCAGGACTGAATGTGAGAATCCAGAGCTTGTGGCCAGAGAGCAATGCTTTTGGACCCATCTCCCTGCTTAGCCGAGTGCTCCATCCCGCAGGTGCAGACCAGGGTAATGCTCAGATCCAGGATGGCTAGAAAGATAAACAACCTTTCACAAAGAGGTTGAGTGGATGGCTACTCAATAATTCATAGTCCTCTCCCCTTTAAACTGGAAATAAATAACTTGTTGGCAAATAGACATCCCAGAGAGACCCGCAAATACTGTGGGATTTGTAATTAGCATGTAAAAGGATTGCTTCCAAGGCTGTAAGCTTGTTGTGCCCTACAGGTTCCTGGAAAGACTGGGAAGGCCTTGTTTACACTCTGGCATTCATTTGCTTAGCAAATCCTCACTGTAAAGGCAACATTACATTTCAGGTTTTTTCTGTTTGATGGACCTCGGATACCAAATGAAGGTGTGATCTAAGTTTCACTGTTCTGGAAGCCTTGAGAGTAGTGCAAGAGGGCTCCTAATGATTCTATAGTACCCTTTGTGGGTCTTTACAAGAGAGATACAGCAGGTGAAACACCTCAAGCAACGCCAGCATTCCCTGTCTCTATCTCAATATTCTCAAGGACACATGCTCCGTGTATGCAGAGGGGTTTAGAAAAGCTGTTACTGGGGTGGGCTAGGAGCCTGTGGGGGTGAAAACCCCAGAGGCAGGTTAGAGGCCACAGCCACTGCAGCGCAGAAGTCAGAGGAAGTGGGGTGCGGGTACACTTCCTGGGTAAGCTCACCAGCTATTTTGGACTCTGGTTCCTCATTAGTCAGTAGTCAAGGAGACCACGGGAAATGGCAACATTTGACTATTTTCACCCAGCCTTTTTCTTAGAGATGTGCACTTGCTGACTAAGATAATGCACTGGACCTGGGGATCAGCTTACCACAGTGCCTTCTTCCCACTAGACAGAATCAAACTGAGCATGCTCAGAGATTTCAGGACAAGGGCAGCAGAATAGAGAAACGAGAAAGGTGACATTTTCCTGTTACCTTGCCATGCATCCTATCTCACCTGCACCATTGAAGTTTACATAGCGATGGCATTAAAAAAGACTGCAGCTACAGCCTTGGCTGGGAGTAGAGATTGACCTGATTTTGAATCAAGGAGCCATTCATTCCCTTATGGGCCCTATCAGATCTCAGCTTGTACTTGAGCAAGGGGAAGCTAGTTTATTCCAAGAGGGTGTCATTTTGTATGGGAACCTATGGATGTGATGTCGTAGGTTACAGTGACATGGGTAAGGTCAGCTCTTTATTTGCAATATTGCATGTGAATGTGAAACTGGAGTTAGGCAGATTTCTTATCCAGTGCAACTGAGGAACTGCAGAGAGCTTGCTCCAGTCTAGGCAGTAGGCCAGGAACTCCAAAATCTGTTGGCTAACTAGGCACAGAAAAACAAAGCAGAGTTCCCCTGGAATTTTTAGGGAGAGCTGGTCAGGCTTAGACCTTAATTTTGGGTGTCTAATCTCCAAAAGTATGAGACAATACATTTAGATTGCTTTAAGTTGTTTCTTTATTAAAGCCTTAGCAAATTAACACCTGGTGACAACCAAAATGACTGATGCCACCAGGGCAGCAGGTAAAGCTGCATGCACACTGTATGGAGATGGGTCAGGCACTTTACCTTTCTGGAAGAAAGTTTTCTTAGTTGTACTATAGGGGTAGAATACATAGGTCAAAAGGAGCTTTGGAATATTGAGTTGCTCCCCAGTATTCTGTGGGTTTTCCTCTCTGACCTCACTCTAGAGTTTCTGAAGAGACAGAGTAAAAGAAGAGGGGTGGGCACAGAGCCACCCTGCTGATGCATGGCTCAGCCTTTTGCAGTGCCTAGACCCTGGCTGTCGCTGGATTGAGTGGCTATTTTCTGCAATCCTATTTTGCTTCTTCATGACTCAGTTTGCTGAACAAGGCTTGGGGTAGGTGGAAAGGTGCATGTTGCCCTTGACTGATAGGCCTTCTGATTAAATGGGTTGCCCCAGGGCAGGACATCAGCTGCTGGGCTCAGTGCCACACTCTGGGCACGAGATTTATTTACTGAATTATCTATCCTGAGAACATCATGTATTGGGTACTTGATGTGCATCAAATTTCTCTCTCCTTCTGTGCCTCTCTCATTTAAATAAATCCAAGCTAATTCTTCAATATGGAAACAAAGGGAAAACCGGTACGTGATGTGTCCAAAGTCACAAAAGATAAAGATTGGACTTTACTTCAAATCTGCTGGACTTGACTGATTTTGCTTGACTATAGTGCAAAACAATGCTTTACCAGGCCATCTCATCCTGGCAAGCAGTTACATGAGCAAACAGTATGTATTTAGTGTGCATTGCATGACAGACACACTTATGGTTCTGGGGCCTCAGTAGCACAGGACAGACAAAATCCCTGCCTCCATGGAAAAGGGAGGCAGAAAGTAAAAACAGACAAATAATTTAGGTGTTAAAAACTACGTAGCAAATTAAAACAGGGAGGGAGAGAGAGTGATTGGCAGGCTCTGAGAAGACAGTCCTCAATCTCGGTCTTTTGATATTCATGCCCTTCTACAACCACTGGAAGTGACCTGAACCAAGGGGCTTCATTTGTAAGGAACACAATGCAGCAAAGATAGATGAAGAGGCAGTTCCTAAGAATAAGTAACAGAGAAACTGTAAAATTAGGAAATAGTTTATGCTGGCAAAGCTCAATGAGATCTACATGCTACAGTGACATTGGTATTCATTCCTATTTAGTTGTAGTAAATAACAAACTGCCTTAGAAAGATCTTCACAGTGTTTTGTGCAAGGAGCTCCTCCAACCACTGTTGATACATGCACTGAGTTTCTTTGTACCAGGACAATTAAGGAATACTTTCTGGTTAATTGTGTTTAATGCCCCTTCCCAGGTCAGCACAAGCTCTCAGAGCAGATGGTGAGCCCATTTTGATTCTCTGTAGCAACCTAGATTTCTGAGAGCTGAAAGAGCTGCAAGTCTGACCTTGGCTTCTATGGGAACCAAAAAGCAACATTAACAACGCTTGCAGCTTAGCAGTATGTTTTTAAAATCTAAGTCCACAAAATTTGGACCATTATATTTGTGACTGTATATTGATCCAAATATTTACAATAAATAAAACCACTTTTGGTTTGCTTTAAGTTTTAGAATCACATTACTTTCCCATTTTTTGCTGCTTTTAAGTAATAAACAAATCAGTTTGGGTAACAAGAAGCTGGTGGAGGGCTGGCAAGATGAATACTCCCTGCAACTGTGTTAGTTTAAAACTGGGCTGTGAGGTTAACAGCTGTGTGACCACAGGAACACATTCAATCCCATTGGCACCTCTGCTTTTCCATCTATAAAGTTTAACACCAACAGGATCAGTGGTTGTATTGCTGAATTTGTTACATGAGGGTACGAGTCAAAGCCCCTGAGTCTTGTCTGACACATAGTGAAAGCCACCTACATTTTCTAATCATGAATCACTTTGGAAGCCAAACCCTCTGTCCATTCTCTGTGAGTGAAGAGAAAAACAGAAGATGTCCGAATTATTTGTGTTATCTGTGTGTGGGTCTGACTGACAGAAGCAATGACCACCAGGAGGAAGTGAATGCCCGATGGACTTCAAATGGCATAGATTTTCAAGTGAGCCTTGTTCCGAGAGACGGGTTTTACGTGCACATGGCATCTTTCTGTCTTTAAAGTGTTTCAAATAATAACAGGTTCTGTTTATACAGGGGCTTTCTCAACCTAAGCAGACAACCTGGAAGAGCATGGGCACCATGATGTCTGTGAAAAAAGTGTCCTTGAACACTCGTGGACATTTGTGGTCCAGGTCACATTCCTCATCTTCGAAGAACTGATACGAGCCCTGCTCTGCAAGGCCAAATTCCCCCTTTTCTGGAACCCCTGATAACTCTCCTTACTCCTATCCTATGATTATTGTGTATGAGAATAAACCTTGAATTTCATGCTCTACTCTTCATGACATTATCCAACTATAGCTATCATAAGTGAACTTGAATAATTCAATTAATCAATACAATAAATTATTAGAACTAGATCTAGAACTTGAAATATTTTTTCCAGTTTTTTATTGGATATTTTCTTTATTTACATTTCAAATATTTTCCCTTTACTAGGTCTTCCCTTCAGAACCCCCTGTCTCCTCTCCCTCCCCTGCCTCTATGAGGGTGCTCCCCCATCCACCCAACCACTCACTCCCATCTTCCTGCCCTGGCATTCCCCTACACTGGGGCATAGAACACCCACAGGCCCAAGGGCCTCTCCTCCCACTGATGTCCAACAAGGCCATCCTCTGCCACATATGTGGCCAGCGCCATGGGTCCCTCCATGTATATTCTTTGGTTGGTGGTCCAGTTCCGAGGAACTCCAGGGTGTCTAGCTTCTTGACACTGTTGCTCCCCCACATGGGGCTGCTAACTTCCTTAGCGCCTTCAGTCCCTTCTCCTACTTCTCCATTGGGGATCCCATGCCCAGTCCAATAGTTGCCTGCTAGAATCCGCCTTTGTATTTGTTGGGCTCTGACAGAGCCTCTCAGGAGAAAGTCATATCAGGCTCCTGTCAGCAAGTACTTCCCGGCATCCACAATAGTGTCCAGGTTTGATGGCTGTATATAGGATGGATCCCCAGAGGGAGCAGTCTCTGGATGGCCTTTCCTTCAGTTTCTGCTCCACACTTTGCCTCTATATTTCCTCCTATGAGTATTTTGTTCCCTCCTTCTAAGGAGCACTGAAGCATCCACACTTTGGCCTTCCTTGATCTTGAGCTTCATATGGTCTGTGAATTGTATCTTGGGTATTCTGAACTTTTGGGTTAATATCCACTTACCAGTGAGTGCATACTATGTGTGTTCTTTTGTGACTGAGTTTCCTTACTCAGGATTATACTTTCAAATTCCATCCATTTACCTGCAAGTTTCATGAAGTCATTGTTTTTAATAACTGAGTAGTATTCTATTGTGTAAATGTACCACATTTTTTGTATCTATTCCTCTCTTGAAGGACATCTGGGTTGTTTCCAACTTCTGGTTATTATAAATATGTCTGCTATGAACATAGTGGAGTGTGTGTCCTTATTACATGTTGGAGCAACTTCTGGGTATATGCCCAGGAGTGGTATAGCTGGGTCCTCAGGTAGTACTATGTTCAATTTCCTGATGAACTACCAAACTGGTTTCCAGAGTGGTTGTACCAGGCTGCAATTCCACCAGCAATGAAGGAGTATTCCTCAATCTATACATCCTCACCAGCATCTGCTGTCACCTGAGTTTTTTTATCTTAATCATTCTGACTGGTGTGAGGTTGAATCTCACAGTTGTTTTGATTTGTATTTCCCTGATGACTAAGGATGTTGAACATTTCTTTATGTGCTTATCAGCCATTTGAGTTTCCTCAGTTGAGAATTCTCTGTTTAGCTTTGTTCCCCATTTTTTAATAGGGTTATTTGGTTCTCTGGAGTCTAACTTCTTGTATTCTTTGTATGTATTGGATATTAGCCCTCTATCAGATATAGGATTGGTAAAGATATTTTCCCAATCTGTTGGTTGCCATTTTGTCCTATTGACAGTGTCCTCTGCCTTACAGAAACTTTGTAATTTTATGAGGTCCCATTTGTCAATTCTTGATCTTAGAGCATAAGTCATTGGTGTTCTGTTCAGGAACTTTCCCCTTGTGCCCATGTGTTCAAGGTTTTTCCCCACTTTCTCTTCTATTAGATTCAGTGTATCTGGTTTTATATGGAGGTCCTTTTTTCCGCTAGATGGTTTTAGCTCCTTTGTCAAAGATCAAGTGACCATAGGTGTGTGGGTTCATTTCTGTGTCTTCAATTCTATTCTGTTGATCCAACTGCCTGTCACTGTACCAATACCATGCAGTTTTTTTTTAAATCACAATTGCTCTGTAATACAGCTTAAGGTCAGGGATGGTGATTCTACCTGAGGTTATTTTATTGTTGAGAATACTTTTTATTGTCCTGGGTTTTTTTATTATTCTAAATGAATTTGAGAATTGCTCTTTCTAGCTCTATGAAGAATTGAGTTGGAATTTTGATGGGGATTGCAGATTGCTTTCTGCAAGATGGCCATTTTTTACTATATTAATCCTGCCAATCCATGAGCATGGGAGCATGTTTCCATTTTCTGAGATCTTCAGTTTCTTTCTTCAGAGACTTGAATACCTTGTCATACAGATCTTTCACTTGTTTGGTTAGAGTCACACCAAGATATTTTATATTGTTTGTGACTATTGTGAAGGGTGTCATTTCCCTAATTTCTTTCTCAGCCCATTTATCCTTTGAGTATAGGAAGACTACTAATTTGTTTGAGTTAATTTTATATCCAGCCACTTTGCTGAAGTTGTTTTTCAGCTGTAGGAGTTCTCTGGTGGAATTTTTGGGGTCACTTAAGTATATGATCATCAACTGCAAATAGTGATAGTTTGACTTCTTCCTTTCCAATTTGTATCACTTTGAACTCCTTTTGTTGTCTAATTGCTCTAGCTAGAACTTGAAGTACTATATACTTCAAGGGAGAGAGTGGGCAGCCTTGTCTAGTCCCTGTTTTTAGTGAGATTGTTTCAAGTTTCTCTCCATTTAGTTTGATGTTGGCTACTGGTTTGCTGTATATTGCTTTTACTATGTTTAGGTATAGGCCTTGAATTCCTGATCTTTCCAAGACTTTTAATGTGAAGGCATATTGGATTTTGTCAAATGCTTTTTCAGCATCTAATGTGATCATGTGGTTTTTTTTTCTTTGAGTTTGTTTATGTAGTTGATTACAATGATGGATTTCTGTATATTGAACCATCCCTGCATCCCTGGGATGAAACCTACTTGATCATGGTGAATGATCATATTGATGTGTCCTTGATCCACTTGGACTTGAGCTTTGTATAGGGAGATAAGAATGGATCAATTTGCATTCTTCTACAAGTTGACCACCAGTTGAACCAGCACCATTTGTTGAAAATGCTGTCTTTTTCCCACTGGATGGTTTCAGCTCCTTTGTCAGAGATCAAGTAACCATAGGTTTTCAAGAATTTCATTGAGTATTTTTGCATCGATATTCATAAGGGAAATTGGTCTGAAGTTCCTTTTTTTTTGTTGTGTCTTTGTGTGCTTTTGGTATCAGCAT
Organism: Montemys delectorum; assembly: GCA_019843815.1. Lineage (NCBI taxonomy): Eukaryota > Metazoa > Chordata > Mammalia > Rodentia > Muridae > Montemys > Montemys delectorum. The sequence continues at coordinate 12,926 of JADRCD010158887.1, forward strand.
AACTGTGGCTACCTAGAATGAATTGGGTAGTGTTCCTTCTGTTTCTATTTTGTAGAATAGTTTGAAGAGTTTTGGTATTAGGTTTCCTTTGAAGGTCTGATAGATTTCCACTAAACCCAGCTGGTCCTGGACTTTTTTTGGTTGCGAGACTATTAATGACTGCTTTCTTTAGGGGTTATGGGACTGTTTAGATGGTTTATCTGATCCTGACTTAACTTTGGTATTTGTTGTGTGTCTAGGAAATTGTACATTTCATATGGATTTTCTAGTTTTGTTGAATATAGGCTTTTGTAGTAGGATCTGATGATTTTTTTGAATTTACTCAGTTTCTGTTATTATATCTCCCTTTTCATTTCTGATTTTAATTTGGATACTGTCTCTGTGCCCTCTGGTTAGTCTGGCTAAGGGTTTATCTATCTTGTTGATTTTTTTCAAAGAACTAGCTCCTGGTTTTGTTGATTCTTTGTGTTTCTACTTGGTTGATTTCAGCCTTGATTTTGATTATTTCCTGTCTTCTACACCTCTTGGGTGTATTTGCTTCTTTCAGGTGTGGTGTTCAGCTGCTAGTGTATGCTCTCTTCAGTTTCTTTTTGGGGGCGCTCAGAGCTATGAGTTTTCCTCTTAGGACTGCATTCATTGTGTCCTATAAGTTTGGGTATGTTGTGGCTTCATTTTCATTAAATTCTAAAAAGTCTTTAATTTGTTTCTTTATTTCTTCCTTGACCAAGTTATCATTGAGTAGGGCATTGTTTAGCTACCATGATTAGCCTTAGTCTTTGTTGATCTGATAGGATGCATGGGATTATTTCAGTCTTCTTGTATCTGTTGAAGCATGTTTTGTGACAATTTATATGGTCAATATTGGAGAAGGTACCATGAGGTGCTGAGAAGAAGATACATTCTTTTGTTTTAGGATATCTGTTAAATCCATTTGGTCCATAACTTCTGTTAGTTTCACTGTGTTTCTGTTTAGTTTGCTTCCATGATCTGTCTATTGATGAGAGTGGGATGTTGAAGTCTCTCATTATTATTGTGTGAGGTGCAATGTATACTTTGAGCTTTAGTAAAGTTTCTTTTATGAATGTAGGTACCCTTGCATTTGGAGCATAGATATTCAGATTTGAGGGTTCTTCTTGGTAGATTTTTCCTTTGATGAGTATGAAGTACCCTTCCTTATCCTTTTTGATAACTTTTGGTTGAAAGCTGATTTTATTAGACATTAGAATGGGTACTCTGGCTTGTTTCTTGGAACCATTTCCTTGGAAAATTGTTTTCCAGCCTTTTACTCTGAGGTAGTGTCTGTCTTTGTCACTGAGGTGCATTTCTTGTATGCAGCAAAATGTTGGGTCCTGTTTACATATCCAGTCCATTAGTCTATGTCTTTTTATTGGGGGATTGAGTCCATTGATGTTAAGAGATATTAAGGAAAAGTGATTGTTGATTTCTGTTATTTTTGTTGTTAGAGGTAGAATTATGTTAGTTAAGCTATCTTTTTTTTGGGGGGGGGTTATTGAAAGAAGATTACTTTCTTGCTTTTTCTAGGGTGCAGTTTCCCTCCTTGTGTTGGAGTTTTCCATGCATTATTCTTTGTAGCTCTGGATTTGTAGAAAGATATTGAGTAAATTTGTTTTTGTCTTGGTTTCTCCATTTATGGTAATTGAGAGTTGTGCTGGGTATAGTAGCCTGGGCTGGCATTTGTGTTCTCTTAGGGTCTATATGAAGTCTACGGAAGATCTTGTAGAGTTCATAGTCTTTGGTTTAATTCTGATAGGTCTGTCTTTATATGTTACGCAACCTTTTCCCCTTACTGCTTTTAAAGTTCTTTCTTTGTTTTGTGCATTTGGTGCATATGTGATGGGAGGAATTTCTTTCCTGGTCCAAATATGGAGTTCTGTAGGCCTCTTATATGTTCATGGGCATCTCTTTCTTTAGGTTAGGGAAGTTTTCTTCTATAATTTTGTTGAAGATATTTACTGGCCCATTAAGTTGGGAATCTTCATTCTCTTCTATACCTATTATCCTTAGGATTGGTCTTCTCATTGTGTCCTGGATTTCCTGGACGTTTTGGGTTAGGAGCTTTTTGCATTTTTCTTTGACTGTTGTGTCAATGTTTTCTATTCTCTGAGATTCTCTTTTCTATCTCTTGTCTTCTGTTGGTGATGCTTGTGTCTATGTCTCCTGATGTTTTTCCTCGGTTTTCTATCACTAGGATTGTCTCCCTTTGTGATTTCTTTATTCCTTCTATTTACATTTTTAGATCTTGGATGGTTTTATTCAATTCCTTCACCTATTACCTATTTGGCTGTATTTTCTTGTAATTCTTTAAGGAATTTTTGTGTTTCCTCTTTTAGGGCTTCTAGCTGTTTACCTGTGTTCTCCTGTATTTCTTTAAGGGAGTTAATTATGTCCTTCTTTTTTTATGATTTATTTATTTTTATGTGTATGAGTATACTATAGCTGTACAGATGGCCACGAGCCATCATGTGGGCTGCTGGGAATTGAACTCAGGATGGCTCTGCTCACTCTGGCCCCGATTGGTCCAGCGGAATACACTGTAGCTGTCTTCAGACACTCCAGAAGAGGGCGCCAGATCTCATTACGGGTGGTTCTGAGCCACCGTGTGGTTGCTGGGATCCGAACTCAGGACCTTTGGAAGAGCAGTCAATGTTCTTACCCGCTGAGCCATCTTGCCAGCCCATTTATGTTGTTGTTGTTGTTGTTGTTGTTGTTGTTGTTGTTGTTGTTCTTCTTCTTCTTCTTCTTCTTCTTCTTCTTCTTCTTCTTCTTCTTCTTCTTTTTTGAGACAGAGTTTTTCTGTATAGCCCTGGCTGTCCTGGAACTCACTCTGTAGACCAGGCTGGCCTCGAACTCAGAAATCCTCCTGCCTCTGCCTCCCAAGTGCTGGGATTAAAAGTGCGCGCCACCACCACCCAGCTATGTCCTTCTTAATGTCCTCTATCATTACCATGAGATGTGATTTTAAATCAGAGTCTTGGTTTTCTGGTGTGTTGGGGTATTCAGGGCTCACTGTGGTGGGAGAACTGGGTTCTGATGATGCCAAGTAGCCTTGGTTTCTGTTGCTTATGTTCTTGCCATTACTTCTTGCCATCTGATTATCCCTGGTGTTAGCTGGTCTTGCTGTCTCTGACTGAGGCTTGCCCCTCCTGCAAGCTTCTGTGTCAGTGCTCCTGGGAGACCAGTTCTGTCCATGAGGAATTTGGGTATGGAGAGCTGGGAGTTCCGTCAACTCCCAGGAGCTGATGGAAACCTGAAGGATCCTATCCCCTACTGTTCCTTAGTTCCTGTGTCCTGATCGCTCTGGTTGTGTCCCTCTTGGGCCAGGAATTTGAGCAGTATTGGTGGTCTTACCTGCGCTCACAGGTGTTTTCAGCACTCCTGGGAGACCAGTTCTCCCCTGCTAGTATTTGGGTATTGAGAATTGTGGCCAGCTTGAAATATTTTTGAGCATCAAGTTTTAAAAGGAATTAAAAGGGAGGGGGACAGAGCTGGGTAAAGATCTTAAAGATGATGTCTCACAGCTGAAAATTTAATGTGGTAAAAATTAACCTGTAAATTTAATCAGTCACAGGATGTGTGGTCATGGGCAACTGTTTAACCTCTCCATAATCATCATCCTTATCTGTATGTGGAAGGCAACAGCATCAATCTCACAGAACTGATTAGAGAATAGAAATGGTACTAACTCTTGAGTGTCTGTCCTTCAACAGCAGCAGTGAGAGGTTTTCCTTGAGGTGGTTGGGCTTGGCAGTGGCCAGGCCATTGTTCATCATACTCTCTTTTGTCTTTGTTAATTAATGTTGAAGCTTTGCCTAAAGACAGTGCTGTGTTACAACAGCCTCTCACAGGAGGAGATTCATTTGTTGATACTCTAATGTGGGCCTGACATCAGAACGGGGGCAGTGCCAAAGGAGTTACCCTTGGTGGTATCTTCTATAGGAATGGACATCAAATAGAAAGAGATGGCATTACCTTTTCACACTTTGAGGAGAGTCCTTCCAAGGTCTTGGGATCTTGCTCACTCTACTCAGAATTCAACAAGAGTACCCCATGGCACAGCATAGATTGCAGTGCCAATGTTTGGAAGAACATCTGCTTGCATGGGGTACCTGGTACTTTAGGCCTTGGAACACTTCCATTGTGAACCTCTCAAGCTAAGGGCCTGAATGCACTCATAGGCGCTGTGGGAGACACCCCCAAAAGAGCATGAAGTGCTCAGTGCAACCCCAGCCCCATACCCCAGCCCCATCCTGAGCTCAGCTATAGGAACTTGCAAACCAGGCTTGGTCTGCTTTCTCTAAATGATGGTTTATAAACCAAGAACAACCACAAAAATCTGTAATTTTTAGTGGACTTAGCAGTGAGGAGCCACCCTAAACCAACTCTCTTCTGCATGCTTCATGATATTCACTGTTCCCTTATGATAGTCAAATAGCATAGTCCCATTTTACTGAAGAAACCATGTACTTATGTTGTGTCTTGCCACCCATATACCTGGGTGGAATCACGAATCAAATTTATTTTTAACATGAAGTCAATTTTCTTGTGACCATACTCTAGTTCATCTTATGGTGTTATCAAAGTGATTTTTAAAATGAATGATTTACCCATATACTTTACTTAGCAAACTTTTACTGTATGAGGAGCATATTTCAGATGCATGGTAGTCAGGGAAATACAGTTCAATCCCAGCTCCCTCCGTATGCCTTCTTTTATAGTCTAGCCTGTTTGCCTATAGTTGCTCCACAGATGATCTTGGATAAAAGTCACATGAAATCCTACTAAGGATAACGTATGCTGAAAGCATGACTTTTAAAGGATACTTTACAAGCTAACCAGTGTTGCTGTGTGCAGAAACAGGAGGACTCTGCGAGTACTAGGTCCTATTAGGAGTCTGGGTTGTAATGACCTTGTCAAAGGCAACTCTGTAGCTGCAGGTGAACCTAGATTAGTGGTAGTCTTGTAATATTCTGTAGACAAAGGGACAGCTAGTGATGCTTCTGAAAGAGCTCATTGAAATTTGTGGCACAAATGTTTTCAGCTGAAAATGTGTCAAGTGATGTGTAGAGTTTTAGCCACAAAGACTGAGTTCTGGGAAACTTCCAAGTGGAAAACCATAAAACGCACCCCATGGGTCACTTGGCTTGTGTCAGTATAGAGACTCTTAGGTGATACTGTGGCTGGTGGATAGAACTTCTCAGAGTAAAGCAGACACTGACTCCCCCTGGGCTCACTCCTGTAGGCTTGTATAGAGTGTTGGCTTCACCGAGACATTATTTCCTCAAATGTAGCAACAGTTCTGACTTCTTAGCACTTAGCAGGATCAAATGCAATGATATCTGTTAAAGTAAACCCTAAGTGGTAGAAACTTAATTAGGCATCACTTTAACAGACTAACAGCGAGGCACCAGTCTGGAATACATTCTCCTACCACAGAAGGGACAGAAGGAACATTATGCAACTCGGATTTTCAAATACTTCTAGAATTTATTTGTATAACACATAGGGTCTTCAAGAACAAAGATTTTGTCTAGTCAATCACCTGTGTGCTCCTGAAACCTGGACATTATGTTCACCTATGGTGGATAGCTGATAAGTTATTTGACTTATGGATAACTTACTTGGACCAGCCAATCAGCCTTTAGCCATTCCCAAGACATTTTGTAGGACCTCAAACTACATCAAAGAAGTGACTTCCTAGCATGATATACTGAGCTAGAGGAAGAAATGTGTAGTTTGAAAATGACATTCCAAGTGAACTTTGCATCAGACAAGTTGAGACTCAGAGGAGGAAGAAGAGAGATAGAGCAGGCAGGAGCAAGATGCAAGAGAGGGCATGTTTGAGCTGAATTCAAGAAGAGAGAAGAATATTGATAAAATGAGGTAATGAGGGTCAGCATGGGAAAGATAAAGAATGGAGTAAACATCGAACAAAGGTATAAAGGCATGAAATTAAAAAACAGATGCAGTTAGGAATAAGGAGATCAGTTCCACTAACAAATGGAAGACTTGGAAGGGTAGGCACAGGTCTGTGTTATTAGGACACTGCACAAACCCCACGTCTCAGTTACCAAGATGTGAGTCACTACCTCGAAGGTCTAGGCCTGAGCATCGGAAAGCCCCCCGTGAGAAGATTGCATATTGGCAAGAAAGGAGAGGAATTGGGTATGGGGACAGGCAGTGACAGATAATGGAGCAGGCAATGCATATCTTGCTGCCTCCAAACCTGTGGGAAAATCCCATCAGGCTTTAGGAAACCATAACTCTGGCTTGTTGGGCTATTGTTGGCTTGGAAATACTCTGGATCTGCATTTGACTCTAAAGACCACTAGTGCTAGTTCCATCACCATCAGTTCAGAAGAATGGGTACACACGGCACAGGCGCAGCAGAGCTTAATGAGTGGCACTCACCTTGTCCCCAGCACCTAACCTTGATCAGTAGAGCCAGCAAGCCCCAAAGCAGTGCACCACCAAACAGAGCATGGGACTCAGCTGCAGTGCGCTCAGTGATGCTGGGTCATCAAGACTCTTAAGATTTTTATTTGTCATCAACTGCTCTCAGGCTAGCAAGGACAACGACAAAGGGAAACATGTCTTGTGTGAGACACTGGGCATTATCTAATTGCACTGAGTTTTTATGACCACAGCCAGAACGGTTCTTGTACCCACTACACAAAAGGCTTTGTGGAGCTAATTGCTTAAGAGGTGAAACACAGACGCTGGACTCTAAGCTGACCTATTAGATGAGTTAATCACATGTCATCACAATAGGAGAAAGAGTTGCTTTTAACTTAAGAATTTTAATCTCACAGGTACAAGAGCTAGAAGAGGCGAAAGTTCCTCGAAAGAGCCGATTTAAAGGGCTGGGAGTGGGAGTCTCAGAGTGGACAAAACCCAGAAGTCGAAGGTCAACTAGTGGAGAGGAAATAAGATAACCATGTCACCTTCCTCTTTCCCTCCTAAGGTGTCACAGCTTTCCTCGTCCATAAGCAAGTGAAGTGGCAGCTTCAGGGTGGCTTCCTGGTCTCTCTCGTAAAGGGCTGCTTTTCTATCAACTTCATGGCCTAGGCTCCCTGGGCTTCTAACTGCACAGAGAGATGCAGCCACTCTTCAATAGCCATCACCCATCCTGCACAGGCCTCTGTTGTCATTCCAATTAATCATTAAACCTGCAGATTTGCACTTAGCTGGCACAAGACAAATTCCAGACCCATGAGCTTATGTTTCTTTTGCCGCACCCAGCAGGGTACATTGCATGGAGTCAGCTCTGCCTACCAGCTCAGTCTGCAGTCACCTTTGGAACTGAGGAGAGGGAGGGGAGGGGTCATGTGGATGTTGAGGCTCCTTAGGACTGGGAGTAGAGTGGGAAACAAAGAGGCCAAGCAGAGTGAGTTCTTCTAAGACTTCCGGGTTATGGGGAAGTCCACAGAGCAGAGCTGACTCGAGGAGATGTCTTCACGCTTCTCTGTTCTGATGTTGAAACCTTGCGTGCCATCCAAAGGGCTTGGTAGGTGCAAGGTTAGGGATGTTATTCGAATCCCAGTTTCTCCAGCTTCTCGGCCATATAAATGATCATTTGGCCAGATAGAGACAAATGACTGAAGTGTTTTGTGAGGATGGTGGGGAAAGGGCTCTAGATGCAGACCGTGCTCGCTAATGCTTACTTCTGGACAAGAGCCACCAAAGCATCATAGAAGCAGGTCTCTAAGTTTTTTGTTTTTTTGTTTTTTTTGTTTTTGTTTTTTTGTTTTTTGTTGTTTTTTTTTTTTTATCCACAGAGACACCTCAGTCTGATACAGAATTAGCTACATGCTTAGACATCAGTCATGGCGTCTGTCATCACCACTCTGACTAAAGTACCTTGTTAGAAGAGAGACGCATGTCTTCCATGTGCGTACAACCCCACACACTCCAGTCACACACTCCAGTCACACACTGCAATCACACACT
>JADRCD010158887.1:20903-41355 GCA_019843815.1 Montemys delectorum
CACACACTGCAATCACACACTGCATTCACACACTCCAGTCACACACTGCATTCACACACTCCAGTCACATACTCCAGCCACACACTCGAGTCATACACTGCAAGCACACACTGCAATCCTGTTCTTTCTGTGACAAAGCTGAAGCCTGTTAGCTTTTAGTTCAAGGAACAAGGTGGCTCCAGGCTCCAAGTTACACGCTCGCTTTACAGCTCGCACATGGTTTCTCTGCTCCCACATGCTTCTTTTCTCATCTATCCATCACCAAGACAGAGGAGGAGGGGGAGGAGGAGGAGGAGGAGGAGGAGGAGGGAGGAGGGGGGGGGGGAGGGGGAGGGGGGAGGAGGAGAAGGGGGAAGGGGGAGGGGGGGGGGGGGGGGAGAAGAACTATAACAGAAATCTCTCTCGGTTCCCTTTCTCCTCAGAAGTGAATGCAATTCACTTTGAATGCAGGGACCTTGCTATTCCCGTGTACACACTATGTCCTTGTGCTGGAACAACATCTGGCACATGGTCACTGCCCAATAAATATTTGTCAAATGAATGACAGGAGCCATATTGTTTCCAACCTTACAGTGGCATGGTGTGGAAGTGATCTGTTGGACCAACACTATAAACACAAAGGGTGGCTACTGGCACGCCTCTACAATGTATGGCAGACAGATGTCTGTCAGTTAACAGTCTGTACCTATAGAGTGCTGAGGCACTTGGTGTTGTCAGTTGGACAGTTGGACCATTTTCTGAGCTCCAAAATCACCTTAATAAAAGTGGAAGAGGATATGTATCTATTTGGGAGAATATAAGGAAAGTGCTTGAGTCTGTCCTGTCAGAGGTGGTGTGTGGTAGCAAAAATTGAAAGGAGACATGTGGTACTATCAGTTCATGCAACAGAGGAGCCCAGAGGATTTGTACTTTTGTTTCAGTCTGTATTCAGTAACTATGGGTTGGTTTTGGTGAAAGAGTACCACATAAAACTGGCAAGCTTGATGGAGCAGCATGAGTGCTATAGAACTACCCTTGCCGGTGCTCAAACAAACACTGGCTTAAACTGGCCTGGATGGCAGCAGGAATGTCCATGTTCTTGATCAGCATCCCTTTCTGTTTTCAGTAGCTTTTCTGGATTCCCCCTTCTAATCCCTGCCTCGCTTCTTGACTCTACTCTCTGATATTTAGCAGCTGACCTTACCTGTGTCTACACGTGTGCATCTACAGTCTCAATGGTTTTGACTTCCTGTGGGCACCTGGGTATTTGTTTTCATCTCTTCTTCATTTTTCTATCTTGTCTAACCTTAGGAATTGAAGAGTCTTTACATTCACTGGGTCTTTGTTGGTCAGTGGGTCATGAAATTAAACTGGCAGATTTGTATTTGCCAGTGAAATAAACCAGTAGAGAAAGTAAAATGCAGGAGTTATAATATGCACCGAGTTTGAATAGTCTTTTGTAATTTGTTTGATATATAATATGGATTATGCACATTCTAATGTGTTTGTGCTGGGTCACATGTCCTACAGTGAACATGATTAGAGAGGACTTGGAGTCTACCCTGTCCCAGGATGTCCTCTATGCTCTTTATATTTTCAGAGTTTACTTTGCCTTGACTCTCCCCATATATTTCCATATTTCTAGTCATTCTTTAGCTTCAACTTATAGTGCCCTCTGGTTTTTAGCTTAAAAATATCTTTTCTTGTCTCAGACCAGCTTCAACTCACTCCTTTTCTTGGCACAGAAGCAAAAGCCAGCTTCCGCTTTCTTCCTTGCTCCATGACTCCCACATCACTGAGTGTACTCGGGAAACCTTGCAAAAGCTGTTCATGTCATTAAATGGAATGCATAGTAATTTTGGGCCATTTTTTGTTGTTATGGCCATATGCTTAAAACTATCAATATTCTGGATTTCCTTTTCATCTTTAGTGATCATTTCTCTGTGGCCATTTTCTCTTGCCCCTTAAGTCTGGGTGTTCCATCGGGTGCATATCATCTCACCATAGGTTATTTCCCTTGTGCTTCCTCGGCTCTTTCCCTACTTCTCCAGCAGGCGATGACTGACAAATCTACATCCCCTGGGATCCAGATTTTTTTTTTTTATAGCAGATTCCCATGAGGCTTATTCCATCCTCACACAGAAAACACATCTCATGATGAGGTCATCATTGTTGCCAAAGATAAGGGGCCTCCTGTGTCTTTGGCCAGGCTGGTCCTTGTGTCTGAAATGCTTTTCTTTGCCTTTATTTGTTTTTTTTTTTGTTTGTTTTTTTTTTTTTTTTTTTTTTGAAAACTCTCTCTCCTCTCTCCTCTCTCTCTCTCTCTCTCTCTCTCTCTCTCTCTCTCTCTCTCTCTCATTTGTCTATTGTAGATAATGATTCTTTTTCATCCAGAATCTTATTGTGTAGCTCAGGCTAGCATTGAACTCACAGTCCTCCTGTCTCAGCTTCCAGAATGCTACAGTTTCAGGAATGCACTACCGTTGGGTCTCCTATGTATATTTAAAACTAGCCTTTTATGTGCCTTCAAAATCAGTGTTGATGCCCTTAGAGATGCCATGACATTACCTCCCAGACCACATCTATGTGGGCTTTATACCTGTCTGTCTCACTATACTGCAAGCACTTAAAGAAAGATAAGTTAATGGCTTTTTTTGTGTGTGTGTGTACCCAGTGCCTAACACCTAAGTGCCTGGAACATTATAAGAGTTAATAAATATTTCTTAACACTGTCATAATAAACTACCAGAAACTTTGGTGAGTTGCCAAAGATGGGCCCTGAGAATCAAGTGATCTACAAGCAGATCTGGAGTCTGGCCCAGCCTATTGGCCAGTCTTCCCATGTTTCCTGTAGTGTTGCTCTGTTTTCTAATTGTGCTGTGCTGTGTAGACTAGAGAAAGAAGCAAAAAGGGAACTTTGATATGAAAAACTAGGACTCAATTGGCTATTAACTAAAAGTATGGGCTGTGGGAATAGATGGTAAGTTTTTCCCAAAGGAGAAGACCCAAGGCAGATCCCATTTATCTAGCCTAATCAGAGACACTCATAGAGTTGCATCAATCCTCTTCTTGACTGCCAGCTAGACAGCTTATTCTCCCTCATAGCAGGCCTGTGATGGAGCTAGACCCTGTGCCCAGGTCTGTCCAGCTTCACCTCTTGTGCTGCTTCACCATGAGGCTACTCTGAGTGGCTACTCTGAGCATCTTTCTGGTTGTCTTTCCTTCAATACCTTTGTTGTTGTTGTTGTTTTAAATTGATTTAAGTTTTATTGCATTATGATGAGAAAAGATATATAATTTCAGTTTATCTGAATTTTTTAACATTTAAAAACAGCTGGGCGGTGGTGGCACACGCCTTTAATCCCAGCACTTGGGAGGCAGAGGCAGGCAGATTTCTGAGTTCGAGGCCAGACTGGTCTACAGAGTGAGTTCCAGGACAGCCAGGGCTATACAGAGAAACCCTGTCTCAAAAAAAAAAACCAAAACAAAACAAAACAAAAAAACAAAAAAAAACCCCCATATTTTAAGTAAATAGAATTACATCACATTCTTCATTCCCTTTTGTATCCCAACTCCTCCCAGAGACCTCCTTCAATACCTGCCATACCTTTCATTTTTTTTTTATTTTGCAATATTCTTTAAAATTTATAAAATATTGTAACAATAAAAATGAGTATAATAAAGGTTGTTTGATATAAAACAACAATCAATTGAACAGTCTTATGTAGATACTTACTTGTCTACAGCAATACTGAAAATACATACATTTTTCTCAATATAAATTTTAAATAGCTCCAAACATATTAACTGCATATTTTAAAATAATACATCACTACTAGTTTTTTTTAATGAACATAAATAGATGAAGTCTTTTTTGTTGTTTGTTTTATTTTTAGTCGAGCTTAAAATCTTAGCTCTTACTGTGGTACAAGCCCAAAATAAGAACAATTTTTAGACACTGGATTTCATTGTAATAAGGCTGTACTTCAATGACCCTCACATCACCAAAGGATTTTACCTCCATTGTAGCTAAGCTGAGAGTTGATAGTTCTGCTGCACCAAGGAGTGAATTGTAGGCACAATTTTTGGATACAGACTTCCTGCTATGGTCAAAGCTATTTGATTTGAGTGAGTGACTTTATTCTCAGCCCACAGACAACAGGTTACATTCATTTAAGTAATGGTGTGTGCATTAAGATAGTCTATCCATAAAGTCATTCACCAACTGTTTCAATGAACAATGGTTCTGCTTGGAGGGTGGCACAGAATTAGGTGAGGGAAGGAATCTGGTTCATTGGCTGTGATGATTTTGGAAAGCATTTATCTCAGAGAAAGAGTAACTTATAAAGTCCTCTTCTTCAAAATTGATACAATAGTTACAAACATTAAGCAAAGCATTCAGTCTCACTCTTTGTTGTTCTCTTACAAGCCACCTCCCAAGTTAATTGTCTATGGTTTTTTTTTTTTTTTGGCTGTATAAATAATTTTGAAATATGTAAGCTGTTCTGAAAACTATAGTACAGTGTAAAAACATCAAATGAACAATTCTACTAATAGAGAGGCTGAGATAGGAAAAGCATGTGGTACCTGGCAAGACATTGTCAGGTATAAACAAGCAGAAAGTGTATATGGATTGTACAATATTGGACCTATTTCTCCATTTACCAAATTAGAGAGACCACCAGGTGATAGCCAACAAATTTTCAATTCCTCATACTTTTGAATTTGAATCGATTAGGATAAGTTAGTAATATTAATTTTCATATTAAGAGATATTAAGAAAAAGTAATTGTTACTTCCTGTTATTTTTGTTGTTAGAGGTGGAATTATGTTTGTGTGGATTTGTTGAAAGATTACTTTCTTGCTTCTTCTAGGGTGTAGTTTTGCTCTTTATGCTGGTGTTTTCCATCTATTATCCTTTGTAGGCCTGGATTTGTGGAAAGATATTGTATAAATTTGGTTTTGTCATAGAATATCTTGGTTTCTCCATCTATGGTAATGGAGAGTTTTGCTGGGTATAGTTGCCTGGGCTGGCATTTGTGTTCTCTTAGGGTCTGTATGATATCTGCCCAGGATCTTCTAGCTTTCATAATCTCTGGTGAGAAGTTTGGTGTAATTCTGATAGGCTTGCCTTTATAGGTTACTTGACCTTTTTCCCTTACTGGTTTTAAAGTTCTTTTTTTTGTTTAGTGCATTTGGTATTTTGATTATTATGTGACAGGAGGAATTTAACTCCCCAAGAAATACAGGAGAACACAGGTAAACAGCTAGAAGCCCTTAAAGAGGAAACATAAAAATCTCTTAAAGAATTACAGGAAAACACAATCAAACAGGTGAAGGAAATGAACAAAACCATCTAGGATCTAAAAATGGAAATAGAAACAATAAAGAAATCACAATGGGAGACAACCTTAGAGTTAGAAAACCTAAGAAAGAGATCAGGAGTCATAGATGCAAGCATCACCAATAGAATACAAGAGATAGAAGAGAGTATCTCAGGGGCAGAAGACACCATAGAAAACATTGACACAACAGTCAAAGAAAATTTAAAAAGCAACAAGGTCCTAACCCAAAATATCCAGGAAATCCAGGACACAATGAGAAGACCAAACCTAAGGATGATAGGTATAGAAGAGAGTGAAGACACCCAATTTAAAGGGCTAGTAAATATCTTCAACAAAATTATGGAAGAGAACTTCCTTAACCTAAAGAAAGTGATGTCCATGAACATACAAGAAGCCTACAGAACTCCAAATAGACTGGACCTTCAATACCTTTGTATCTTGGTGCTCAGCTGCTAGGCCCTGATCCCATTGGGTAATTGGTGTTGCAAAGAGTGGGGAACCAGGTCTAGATACAAACTTTTGCCCCCTTTAGCCTTCTGGAGGTGGGGTAGGTTTGGGGTGGGGACAATGGAGCTGAGCTTCCTCTGTGATTAGAGCCATAAACTGCTGAAAAAACATTTGATTAATGAGCACATGCTTTGCTGATTTCATTAGTTCAAATAAAGCTCACAGTGAAGCAGTTTAATTCCTTCACATGAGTTGGTGTGTAGGGTCCAAGGCTAGTGACTTCTTGAAAATGCCATTGTGCCTTGGTTTGGACTGAAACTTATGTTTCATTTGTAGTCCTATTAGGATTGCATGTGGGCTCAAAATTAAAGAGAAAATGCTGGTCAAAAATAATAACAATGTTGCCTTTTAGACTGGCATTATAGGTTTCAGGAGCTTTATTTGCATTATATTATTTAGTTCTTAAACCAACCCTCCTAATTATTCCTGATTTATAATACTAAGTTAAACTGAACATAATCACAATTGACTGTAATTCTAGTGCCTGGAAGGCTGGGGAAAAGGAGGCTTGCCAAGATTTCTAAGCCAGCCTATACATACACTGAGCTCTAGGAGACCCTGGGCTACACAATGAGATTATTAATAAAATCAGTAAATGAAATAACCAGAAAAATAATTCTTAAAAAAATCTTGTGGCTGAGACATAGTGATTATGAACTATAGCAACTGATCTAGTAACAGAATTTGTGCCAGGGTAATAAGATGTCAGGGACAAGAACTCAACAAGGGCCTTTCACATGTTTCTTCTAGTCAGTGTGACCAGTCACTAGGTCCAGGGTAAACTGACATTCCCTGAGGTTTCACTCTTCCTAGTTTGTGGTTGTCATAAAAGTTTGTGTTGGTTTTTTCCTTGGCCCTTGTGTTTTTCCTGACTCTGTTGGTAGTGGTGACACAGCAATGACCCAGGTTTTACTCTTTCTGAGAGGCTAAAGCAAGTGAGAGTGTTGTTCTCTGTTCACCCCAGCACACTAGCTTCATAATAAAATAAGAATCCTGGGCATGTGTCTCTAAGCCTGTCATAGACTGTCAAAACACTGTCAGACAATGTAAGAGAGCCTTCCATCCTAACCATGGCAATCAAGTCTCTCCTCACTCTTTTCTGGAGGACATTTCCAAAGCATTCTGTTGAACAGGATTGACGACGCTGAGCTCGGTGGAGGCAGGAGTTGGAACTGATGAGTGCCGACAGCCATTGCTAATCTTTGGCTCCTTGTTAGCAATTCTTTCAGTGCCATTTATCTTCCACCCATCAGAGACTCCCATGAGATCCATCTCCACTGCTTCCTAAATCTGGCTGCTCATCTCCACAGTTAGTATCTTCATGTTAAAATCTGCCGCACTGTCCTGCAGAAGAAAACAAAAAACAGAAAACAAAAACCAAAAAACCTCCCCCCTGTGCTTTAAACACCATGCATTTGCTCCACTCAGGCCAGATGCCACACCAGTTCCACCCTACACATTAAGAGTTCCACTCCACACTAGCTTCTCATTGAAAGGGTTCCAACAATGTGGGATGTCACCAGGCCAGGCTGGTGACACAGAAGAATACAAACAGTCTCACCTCACATCAGCACTGGTAGAAATGAGCCATGCTATTTCTGCATACAGTCTCTGGGCCAGGGCAAATTCATGGTACCACCCAATTCCAAACTAGTCCATGGGCCTGGATAACCAAAACATACCCCAATAGAATCCCAAGGAACTACCACTGTTCCACAGATTCCTCAGAAGTACTCCAACTAGGTTTTTACTACTGTTTTTATTCCAATGGTGTTCATTTTTCCATAGGACAACTACAGAATACACTAAAAATGTAAGACAGAATGTCTAATCAATAGATAGAGAGAACGTCTTTCCAGAGCTTCTGTATTGCCATGTGTCTACTAAGCAATTTGGTGAGTCTTTGAAGGGCAGACAGATGGAGGTGTCTCCTCACAGAACCTCATGGGACTGAACAAGAAGGTCCTCAGACACAGCAGCATTCTGGGTGTCTCTCTTTGAGAAAGTGTAAGGGATGGTTCTGGAAGGGAGGCAAGGGTTGTGCCAGCACTTCTGTAAAGTTCTCTATGAGGGTGAGTGCCATGGCTATGCCTTCTTTTCTCCTTTTCTGCCCCTTGATGACAGGTATCCTGTTGAGCTTGGTGTGAGAGTGGAAGCGGCTGGTTTCCCCTCCATGCACAGCCAGACTAATATGAGTGCCTCAGAACAAACATGGGTTGCCATCTCATTCACTACTATCAGCTCAAATCCACCCTAATCTCGCAGAGTGCATTGGAGGAAAACAAGCTTCAAATGCCAGCAACTTGGTTGAGACAGCAACTTATTTCATCAACTTTACTTTCAGAGGCATAGATGCCTAAACACATAAACTATATCTTGCCTGAAAACAGCAACATCATCAACAACAAACAACCAAAACCCAAAACACCTCATCTCCTGGTCATGACTTCTGTCTGTAAGCCACCACTTGCATGGAACTGCAGATACTGAGTTCTCTCTGTTGGGGCTTACAGTGTCCTCATCTCCCTGTGCTGGCTGATCTACTGGGACCTGACTTCTGTCCAACATGTCAACCTCAGGTTTTTCTCCAGAATCATTATCCAGATTTTTTTCTTACATAAGTTAACTTCACTATGTCAACTATAATTTCTCTGATCATGAATGAGGCTTAAATATTTAAAAGCAATACCAATGTATTTTGTACAAGCATATCTCAATATGATATGGCTTTTCTGTTGGTTTTTTTATTTTATTAATGTTATTGTTTTATTTTTGCTTTTGGGAATTGAACACATGCTAGGCAAATGCTCTACCACTGAGCTGTGTTCTCACATGATACATATTTCAGAGGAGAAAGTTATGTTTCATCACACCACGAAATTCTAGAAAGAAATTATCTGAGAAATATTTATTATGGGATCTCTTAGATCTTTCTCCAAAGCATGTACAATCATTTTCATAAATGTGAATTACAGAGCTAGAATAAACCTTAGGGCCTGTTTGGCTCTAGTATTTTAATATACAATTCTGAACACACTGAAGCCAAGAAATAGCAGATAAAATGTGTAATATATCGGTCAGTCTGTTTGTGAATTGGTCTCTCCACTTTACAATACAGTCTTTGACTTCCACATTTGAACCATTGTTTAAGGATACACTTAGTAGGTTCAAGGCCCTGGGCTCAACTTACATCATTACTAGAGAAAATGTTCAAGGCATTAGTAGCCAAGTGTTATCTTCTATAATGAAAATACTTGAAAAAAAATCTTTGTTTTGTAAGGTTCTGCTTTAGAGCACATAATTGTCCAAAGTAGTGGTTTTCATTTTGTGGGTCACAATTTCTTTGACAAACCTCTATCTGCAAAAATATTTACATTATGATTCATAACACTAGAGAAATTACAGTTATGGAGTTGCAACAAAAATAATTTTATGGTTGGAGGTCACCACAACATGAGGAACCATAGTAAAGGGTTGCAGCA
Source organism: Montemys delectorum (assembly GCA_019843815.1). NCBI lineage: Eukaryota > Metazoa > Chordata > Mammalia > Rodentia > Muridae > Montemys > Montemys delectorum. Next base: position 30,217 of record JADRCD010158887.1, read on the forward strand.
TTGGGAAGGTTGAGAACCACTGGTCCAAAATAAGCAAGACAGTATAGCCAGCTACAGACTGCGGTTATAGTTTTTTTTTTTCAATAATCTGGTGATCATACAGAAAATTTTCTTTTTTTATACTTCAGACTTAATGAAATATCCTTTTTCTATTTTCTTCTTTGGTTCAAATTCCACTGTTTCCAAGTGTAAATAAAATCTAGATAGGGCCTGGAAATTTGGTGCACTGTTTTGACAGAAACAAAACATACTAGTTTCAGAAAGAATATAATAGTCAACAATCTCATCTGTACTCCTTGCTGCTCATTCCTTTGCAAGAACTAGCAGTCCCTTACCATAGACAGTTTCAGCAGTCTTTTCTCTATATAGGCACTGTGCTGAAGTGCTGTCTCTCAGCCATGCTTGGCCTCTCATCTACCCACTGTTAACTTCTGCTTACTCAGACCAGGAAAAATAGTTTGAATGTTTAGAAACCCAAACCACCCTTATGATGAGATAGTACACCTCCAAAAGAAGTGAGCAGTCCATTCCTCTCAATTTTAGACCTTTATAGATTTCAATTCCATGTATCAACAAATCCAAGTTCCACTTGGACATGGTTGATGAAGCTGTGAGTGTTACCATGGGAGATGGGAGCCCTTTTCCAGTCAATGTTTTGGTTTTTTTTTTGTTTTCTTTTGTTTTGTTTTTGTTTTTTGTATTTTTGTCCCATTCTTGACCAATAGAATCAGACACAGAGGGAGAGATTAAAGCCAAAACCTCTTTCTATTGGTGGCCCATTACTCTCAGTAATAATGAAAGCTGTGGATTTGTACAAGACAACAACTTAAAAGACTTAGGCATGGCTAAGGAATCAGAAATACTTGAGCCTGATGAGAAAGTGTTCTGTGGCCTTGGAGAATATCACTCAACATCTCTGGATGTCTTCATCAATCAGCAGGCTAGGTCTACTCTCTCTATTGTCCTGAGAATTTACTGATGGCCCAGGTGGCAGTGGAAAGCACTGAACCCCACCCCCACATGGACTTGGAAGCTAGACTCTCACCAGAATGTACAGGGAGAGCCAGTTTGGCAAAGGAAAGTGACTTGATTATCTTTCAATTTAGGGATTATGTAGTTGGGACTTATTGCATGCCTTGCCTAACTGGAGCCAGCCACAAAACACATTTTTGCTATTAAAATATGTCTAAATATTTCTATGTTAGTTATTTTGGTACCACTGTGACCAACATGCATAAGAGAAATAAGTCAAAGGAGGAAAGATTGGCATTGGCGCATGGTTTCAGAGATGTTTCAGCTATGGTGGCAAGAAAGCATGTCAAAAGGTGCGTGTGGCAATGGCTGTTCATGAAAAAGAAGCAGAGGGTGTGGGGAGGAGCTAGAGGAGTCTTTAATCACTGCTCCACTTCTGCCACCAGAACCCACTTCCTAAAGCCTCTACTCTTTTCCAAATAGTGCCACATGCAAGTGACCAAGCCTATAAACAAGGGCCCATCTGGGTATTTCAGATTATGGTAACAATGTATGATTGTAGAGCGATATGAGGGCCAGAGACTGCAGCTGGACAATCAGTGTTCAGATCCAGCTTTGACCGTGTGGGATACACTAAGTGTGATTTAACCTCAATGAGCTGGAATAAATCATTGATAATGGTTTTGCAAACTGGTTATGGAGGTAAGATTAAATTAAATTTACAAATGGATAAAGAATGTCAATGTTGGCTAGCGTTCACACATGCCTTTAATCCTAGCACTTGGGAGGCAGAGGCAGGAGAATCTCTGAGTTAGAGGTCAGCCTGGTCTACAGAGAGAGTTCCAGGACAGTCAGGGCTACACAGAGAAACTGTGTCTTGAAAAACAAAACAAAACAAACAGACAGACAGACAGAATGTCCAACAACAATGATAGGTAATATGTAATAACTCAGGTGTTTCAGATTCAGAGTTGTATCTTATAATATAGGGGTATGGTGGGATTTTTATACCCGGGATTTCTTTTAAGATTCTTGTAAGAATACTTACAAGTAAAACTGTAAGGGGTGAGAGAAACAATGGAGAGCAGGCAGATGTGCTTGTCTTGATCCTGTGGGGGAGCTCTGCATGGCAAATAATATCATGAAACTTCTATTCTCTCTATTAATCAGTCATTGTCCACTAGCCACCATGCAACTTCTTTAACACTTCAGGGAGAGCCATTTCTGCCCACTGAGAGAAATTCTCAGAAGAGGGAGCAGCTTTGGGCTTCTGGCAGCCATCAGGCAAACCAGTGCTGGAATGAAGGCACGGGCCTGTGGTGAAGGATCTTGGGGACGACATCCAAGGAGTCTTACATGCTTGAGACAGTGGTGCTCACTGAGGGTGGAGGCTGTACATTTCAATTCCCAGCCCTTCCTCCTTCGGTCACTCCTCCAGTGGTTGCTAGGTGATGGTACATCACTTCTGTGTTGAGCACTCTTCAGGAACATGGGTTGCCTCTGCCAGAGAAAGGAAGGGCACTCCCTTATATTCTCACAGAGAGACAATAAACAAATAAATGTAATAATTACTGACATATGTCTTATGGTGAAAAGTGCACCCTAAGCTGATAACAAAGCTTCTTCTTTCACTGGAGACACAGGGCAAGGGGAGATTTGATTATCAGCTTCCAGAGGGGCATGAGGTATAGTACATGACACATATTCTATACCATCATGAGGTATAGTACATGACATATATTCTATACCATCACACAGGCATTTTCAGTTAGAGAGCTGAAAAGGACACTGCTCTTGGCACATGTGCATGTCTGATGTGATCTAATGTCTCTGCTTATCACTTTTCCCCCACAATTTTAGTGTTGGTATTTTTAAATTATGCTCTCTAGTAATTTGATCTAATCCATCTATTCATTAATTATATGTCTTCATTTTATTTTATTTTTTCCATTTATTTATTTTGTGAGAGGATACACACACACACACACACACACACACACACACACACACACACACAAGTCACAGTGTGCTCCTAGAGGTCAGAAGACAACTTGTGGAAGTCCCTTCTATATGTGCTCCAGGGGTCAAACTCAGGGCGCCAGGCTTGGCAAACCTTTACCTGCTGAGCTATAAGTGAATTAGTATCTTTTGTTTTCTAAGGTTGGTTGATGTTTGAAGATGATAAGATGAACATCTTGCCCCTTGGAGCATAGTCTATTCTGACATGTGAGCTATTTACAATAATAGATCTTCTATGAGAAAGAAAGTCCAGGCAAGGACTGGGAGAGCTGCTACTGAAGCCTGGAAGAAAAGGCAGAAAGGCTCTTCATCCACTGGGTCACAGAAGCCATGAAGGAAGCATCCTGGGAGTCAGAGGCTGGCTGGAACCAATACGGAGACAATTAGGCAGTGAAGCTTTGGTGCATAAAGAGCTTACGGCAGAGAAATGGAAGCTGCAATAGAGACCTAACATGCCTGCAGTTTTTCCGGTGTCTCTGACTGGGTCAGATGGTTGAGATGAAATGATGGGTTATAACGATGACTTTGTGGTGGTCAAGAAGGATCTGTTAGCATTCTAACCAACGATTTTTCTTCAGGAAAGACCCAAGTGAGCACATCTAAAATAATTTAGTTAAATAAAACAGGGGACTCCAAACAGATCAGATGTGCCTTTGCTTTTTACTGTATTGTTTCATGAAGTTAGATGTGGAATTTTCCACTTATGACATGATGCCAGTATGCAGAATGTTTCAGCCAGCAGAGTCTCTTGCATTGCAGATGTTTATGTTTGTGATGCTCAGGCTGATCTGCTGCTTATGAGCATATAGATTGTTGTTTATGAGCATATAGATTGTTGTTTAAGAGCATATAGATGGATTTGTGTGAGGTAATATGAGTGAGGTTCCAAACACAATGTATGATAGGTAAAATTTTCAATAATTGTGGCCATTCTCTTTATGGTCTCAGGACTTGTTATGACGAACAATGATCAATTATTGTCTTCTAGAACATAGTTCTGAGGATGACATGGAGCTGACATAGCCACTGTTAGCGTTACCCTATGATTAAGCACTGGTTCTTTTTTGTTAGAATTGTATCTCTGGTAAATTAGGCCTTACTTTTCTCTGCAAAATGAAGCTAGTAAGAATTCTTTTCTTTGTAAGTGTTGGAGAGAATCAGAGGATTAGATAAGAGACTTTGTATAAATTATTTCATAGTGTGCATAATACATACAAATATCTCAACAAATGCTTGTTAGGAGTATTGTCCTTTTCACTGCCACCACAGTTGCCACCGTCATAATCACCATCAACACCATCACCACCAAATGTCTCATGTGTGTTTCAGCTGATTCTTCCATATGCGTTAATGTGGTTCCACAATCATCAGTGAGTGTTTCCGAGGGGGGCAAGAGAAACAGAGGGGTGTGTGTATACAAGAGTAAGATAAACATTTAATATTACCTCAAGAGTCACAATAACTGTTTCAGAGACTCTGAGTTAAGGTGGCAAGAAATCAAAGTAGCTAAATTCCCCTGGATCTCAAGTCAAGTGTTTACCTCCCCAGCAAGACAAAGGCCCTGGAGGAGAGTCTGCAGAACAAGAGCAGAGACTTGGAGAGGAACTCAGAGAGACTTTGCAGGAAGCCAGCCGGCAAAGAACCCGCCCTTCCAATCCCAAAGCCGCTGAAGCTATAGAAAAACCAGTGGAAATTAACTGTTGGTGCCACAGGCAGAACACCATATGCCGCTTGCCTTCCCTGGAGAAAGAATAGCAAGAGATTGCTTCCCACTCCCCAGTGAGCCACAGAGCTCAGCTGGCTCTTCCCTGGTGCTCTAATGAAATGCAATTCAACAAGCCAGGCCCCAGCATGCTTAACCTTTGGACCACAGATGCCAATGTTTCTCCGGAGAAAGAGCCAGTTGTGCTTGTCCTGGTAGCTGTGATGCAACCCCAAGAGGAAAAAAGCTCATACCCACTGTGATTTTGCAACGCTTCCAACAAAGAGCTTAAAGGATTTCAGATGCATTTGGAAATTGAACTGTGCTGTCTCTCCTAAGCCAGCTTCTCTGAATACCAGAGGGACAGACAATGACAGAATCCAGACCTGACTGCTGATGCAGGCCTGGTGATATTTGGGTTGTCTAGTCATGACAATGCAAGAACAAGTCCCGGTGACACTGTTTGCATGGGGTGGGGGTGGGGGGGAACGGCACAGTCATTCAGCTGTGTTTTACCCAGCTCCTTGGCTAGTTCCCAACCTTCTCTACCTCAACTCCCCAAGCAAGACTTAGGGAAACTGACCCTGAACACAGAATATGGGATTTTAAAAAGAGGATTAATGTTCTCACTCCTTTTCTGCTTCTACAGATATTTCTAATCCAAGATGGATGGCAGTAAGGGGATTCAGGACAGCAGTACACGAGGTCAGCTCTTGTCTGTATCAGTTGAAAGGGGGCAGATCTCGGAGGATGTGTCTGCCTTAGGAGGAAGTGAAAATGATATTTTGCTACAAAGACAAGACTCTAAAAATAGAGAATAACAACACCCCCCATTTCTTAACATAGCAATGTCATTGGCAATGTGCTCTGTAGATTGTAAGACAGGAATCAGAGATCTATGACCTATGTCAGAGACAGGGGTGGTAAATATGTGTTAGGGGCCTGGGATAAAACAGTAGAGGAGTTTTCTGACCATTTGCAAAGGCACAAAAGCTTGTACAAGAAGAGACTGGCCTCTGCTTTCTTTTGCTCTACTCCAAATTAGACTCGGTACTTTCTCATCACTATGACAAAACACCCTGCACAAGTGATTTAGGAAGGGAGGGAGGAGGAGTTTATTTTGGCTCTAGTTTGAGGTGGCAAGGTACGTATGGTGGCAGAAAGGAGAGGCAGCTGTTTACACTGTATCTAGAGTCAGGAAGCAGAGGGAGGTGGATGCTGATACTCATCTGGTCTTCATTTCATTTAGTGTGAGATCCAAGCCCAGGGAATGGTACCACCCACAGTGGGACTTCCCACCTTAGTTTAACCACATCAGGAAAGTTCTCAAAGGCATGCCCAGAGCCTTGTCTTCATTTTGATTCTAGATCCTGTCAAGCTGATAGTTGATGTTGACTATTACAAGTGGGAAGGGTAAATGTTCTTAAAATGTTTTCAATTCTGTCATGGGGCAAGAGCAACCATGAACATTGGGTTTAGATGTTTTCCTGGTATATTGCTCTCTTGGGTGGTGGCAGTACGCTGCAGCTACCTGATGTCACATCCCCTCCCAGATACACACTCTACTCTGGTTAGTTGTTGGTTGGTTGGTTTGTTTCAACTTGACATACACTGCAATTATCTGGGGTGAAGACCCTCAAATGAGAACATGTCTCCATCAGATTGACCTGTAGGCAAGTTGATGGGGCATTTTCTTAATTAATGATTGTTATGGGAAGGCCCCGCCCACTAGGGGGATGATGCCACACCTGTGCAGGTTGTTCTAGGTGCTATAAAAAAGCAGACTAAGCAAGCTATGTGGTCCAAATCAGTAAGCAGTGCTTCTCCATGACCTATGCATCAATCTTGACTCCGGGTTCCTATTTGAGTTCCAGAACTGACTTCCCTTCATTATGGATTACAACTGTAAACTGAAATAAACTCTTTTCTGCCCAAGTTACTTTTAATTATAGTGTTTATCACAGCAATGGAAAGCAGATTAAGATATACCCCCTCCAACTGTGTACAGTGTCACAAAACTATAAGAAGTATGTTCTTCAGGTTAGGCTCACCAAATATATTTTCAACTTACTACTGGCTTGCTGGGCTGTAAACATGTAGTAAGTCAGGGGTCATCTCAATTGCACAAGAAATACTTGTTGAATCGATTTGTCAGGTTTCCATACTAACATTATTGTTCTTGTTACTGTGCCTTTATAATGTGAAACAGTCTCACAGCGACATGACTCACCTACAGGCAAACTCAATACTGCATGGCACCTACCACTTCAGCACAATACCGCACACGGACAAAACCTCCAAGGAAGATGTGGGCTGCCTCCAAGCTCCACCTGCACAGGGGCCCTCCTCCACATCCCCAGTGGGAAAGAGAGTTGAGTCATGCCTGTGTTATACAAGAAACTACATAGCCAGTCCCTAGTAGACCCCAAGGCCCTAGCAAATTACTAGAAAATGCTAGCAAACTGACCTGCAGGTGAGGGACTAACTTGATTTCTGTCTCCTTATCTTTAATAAATAAAATGTTATTTGTTCTTTCTGTGTACTCAGCTTAGTTAGTATTTACCTTGGAACATGCAAATGGATTGTATGTGAGGAGGGAAACAGAGATGAGGGAAGGAAATCGACAGGACAGGCTGTAGAGGAGAAGGAAGAGAAAGGAGTGAAAACAACGTTCAAAGGAAGGAAAGCAAACAGTCTTACAAAGTCAGCCCACAGTGCAGCTCTGCACTCACGGAGCAGAGCCATTTCCCAAGACCGTGTGTAAATGAGCAAGAATGGTATGCACTCTGTGTGTGCACTTGTATGCCTGCTGGGGATGGACACACATCTGGTGGTCCCAGAAGTTGCCAGTTCTGTCACCTACCACGGGAAGTCCAGCCATTTCAGAAGTTTCCCCTTTCTTTGACCCCATGAGAATTACCAGGTTCTTTGATTAATGATTATTGCCTTAGCCTGATTTCTACCCAAACAGCCTGAGACAAGTCCCATGGTTTTTGTTTGTTTGTTTGTTTGTTTGTTTTCAAGACAGGGTTTCTCTGTGTAGCCCTGGCTGTCCTGGAACTCAATCTGTAGACCAGGCTGGCCTCGAACTCAGAAATCCTCCTGTCTCTGCCTCCCAAACGCTGAGAGCAAAGGCGTGTGCCACCACCACCAGAAGATGATTTGATAGTATCTGGGAACCATGTCTGTTGATCTCCTACACCATCTCTGATACTCAGATGTTTCATCATCATCATCATCATCATCATCATCATCATCATCATCATCATCATCATCATCCTCTGTCTTGTTCTAATTTTTCAAAATTAAATTTATTTATTCATGGAAGGGATGCTTCAGCATTAACATGGTTGTAATCTGCAGGACTCAGTTCTTTCCTTCCACCATATAGCTCCCAGATATTAAACTCAGGATACCAGGCTTGGTATCAAGCACCTTATGAACCACCTCACTGGGCTCAGAATCATCTTCCTAAACCTCAGGTCCGATTACATCAATCCTGTCTTTAAAAACTCTCCTGCTTACAGCTTTGTTCTTTGTTCCTTTCCTGTCTTTATGTATTTCTCAACTGTCCTCAGATGTTTCAGCATGTTATAACTGATTTTCAAGATATAACCCCAAGATCTCTCTGACATTATTTTTTACTTCCCTCAACCAAGTATCTGTCAAACTATGATTGTTTCAATCTGTGTACTCCAGTTGTTTTGTTTTAAAAGATCAGTACATCAAGACATTAGTACCCTAAGGGTGACCCAAAGACTATGTTCATAAAACTTAATCCACTTCTCCTCAGTTCTGCAGAGAAAGTGGAATCTTCTAATTCATCTAGGTCTAAACTACTTTCTTTGGTGAGTGATCATTCTCTATCACCCATTGCTATTACTGTAACTACCAGCCCGCATGGAAGAATGCCTTTAGCATTAGAGGATGGTTCTGGGAGTGGCTAAGGAAAGGGAAGAGCCCTATTTTGACCCTCATGTGTGATCCTCAAACTTGGGGTACTTTCCTTTCTCTCCCTGGGCTCTAGGTGTCCTCTGACTGAGGAGCATACCTCCTCTTGAGTAACCCTAAGTCCATTTACACCAAGATCAAGTTTCAGTATACTAGAGTGGAGATATAAGCAGATTTTTTTCTCCTGAAAGGCCCAATTTTGCAGCCTCAGCTCTCACAGAGTCTGATGTCTAGGAGTTGTTCTTATTGACTATCTTGTTCTCAAAGTTCTCACAAAGAATTCTCACTTTTCAGAGTCTGTGACAGCTATTCATTGCCTACCTTGATCTTCCCTACCCTGCTTTTCCTTGAAGCTCTCTCTCCTGTATTCTCTCTTGTCCCATCACCTATCCCCCCCTTTCCTCTAGGGGTGAGGTGGTATAGGTGATTTCCACGTCCCCCTGCTTGATCTACCCGTTAGCACCTCATCATTCTGAGGTATTAGACTTCTTTCTTGTGGAGATAATTTGGTATGTTCTTATCTAAGAAGCACATTCCTCAGTCAAAATAACATGGAAAGGTCTGGACCATGGCTTACTGGTTAGAAGCATATATTGCTCAGAGTTTGATTCCTACTACCCACATACCCCGACACAGACAAAACAGTGTTAGTGATAGCACTGTACCTGGAGAAGTAAGAGCATATGCTGCACTAAGGCAGAGACTCATGGTGCCTAACTGCTCCCAGTGAGCTCTTGAAGTAGCCTCTCCTTCCCCTCCTTTCACAGCAAAGACTTCCACTACCATCTTTAAATGAACCTTGTGTGTGATGAAGATTTGGAGGAAGTGGGACTGGTGTTCCAATTCTGACAATGGATCATTTTTAAGGATGGCCTTATGGGGAAAAATTCAAAGAAATGAGAAGGCTTCCCCCAGCCCCCACCCAAGGGAAACAGGAGACCATAGAAGAAATACATTCCATTGGCAAACTAAGATTTTAGCTTTCCTGGTGAGTGCACACCCTACAAAATATATTCTTACTTCTCTTTCTTCCTATCACTGCCTGAAAAGAATTATTGACTCTTTGTAATGGAAGGTCAGGAAATGAAAGGCTGTGTGCATCCCTTTCTCCTTGTCTCCCAGTCTCTCTGTGCCTGTATAGATCCTTGGGTTAAAGAGCCATTTGTAGGCTCTTTGTTTATTGGCCTCCAGAAAGTGGTTTGGGGACCTACAATCACTTTACTTTGGTGAGAGGGAGCTTTTGCTTCACTCTCAGGCAGGGCTGCCTTTCTTTTGAACTCAGTTCACACCCCACTATCCATGATTGCTCCATGTGTGGGGCTCCAAAACTACCTAAGGGCCATTCCTCTTACCCGTCTCAGAACTTGCTAGGAAGAATCTGTTTTTAATCTATTTCAGTTCTAATGGAGCACTTTGAGGAAGAGAGGGCATATGTGATTCTTAAGTCTGGTATTAAGTACTAGTCTTCAAACTGTAAAGGTAGTAATTTATAAAATGCACTCACTCCAGTGTTTACTGAATATGTGGTGCACTTTTCACTGTTTGATTTCTCAATTACAGGATGCTAATGCCTTGACTAATTTGCTCACTGTTCGATTTCTCATTTACAGGATGCTAATGCCTTGACTACTTTGGTTTAGGGTAAGTAGGACTCTTAGCTAGTAGAATTGGCAGAGATATTATCTTTATGAACTGTCCTGATCAGTTGATCTGATTCTTGACGACTTCATGCTACTGCTATTAATGGGAAGAACCTTCTAACCTTTTAATTTCAAAATCCTACCATTCTGAAAGATGAGCTTGGTGATTGACTTTGTGAAGTTTCCGCCTATCTGCAGAGATGGGATTAACTGCTCCATTTTCATTAGTCCCTGAATACTGATAATCTCTCCATAGGAATTACCCATTTGCTTATATCCTCTTTCTATAGTCTAGCTGGATTAATCTTTTTATTTTTAATCTAAAGTATCTTACCCTTATATTGAGTTGCATAGACTTTGATTTATAATGGTTGTCACTGACTGAACAAGTAAAGGACATACAAGATGGTTGCCTTTAACCTCGAGAAGTGAAGACTTCTAGAGGTAGACCAGTCATCTGGATCATCATTTCTAGACACCCCCCTCTGTGTGTGTGTGTGTGTGTGTGTGTGTGTATGTGTGTGTGTGTGTGTGTGTATGTGTGTGTGTATGTGTGTGTGTGTGTGTGTGTTTTACAGACTTACTCAAGAGAGAGCTCTTGTTTATGTACCTCATCCAAAGTTATTTGTTATTTATCACAAATGCTCCCTTAAGAAATGGACAGTGTGTCTTTTTAAAGATCTTTAATAAGGAAAGAAGACAAGAGTTGGGGAGCTGAGAATAAGCTAGAATTCTCATTTCAATATCTTGGTATCGAATATCCTAGAAGATAGGACTTAGAATCACCATTGCCATTGTCTTACCCATCCATGTATCCATCCATCCATCCATCCATCCATCCATCCATCCATCCAT